>OX638062.1:29021392-29187613 GCA_951804385.1 Trifolium dubium | reverse complement strand
CCTTCGATAAATTTATTTATCTCTCGATAAATTTATTTATCATTCGATAAATCTATTTATCCTTCGATAAATTTATTTATCATTTGTGCAATGTTATTTTATTATTTCTCAGTTATTTAACTGTCTGAATGTTGAATTGTAAACTCTCTGGACTTGGTTTCTTTCTTTTTTCTCTTCTCAAATAAAACTTAAACTGATGAGTTAATTAAAATGAAAAGAGGGAGTGTGACGTATGTCCCGCTCGGCTCGGGTAGGACAGTCTGTGACGTATGTCCCGGATGGTGGACTACTCTCATTTTAATTGATGAGTCTCAGTTAGTTAATTAAGGTGAAAAGGAGGGAGTGTGACGTATGTCTGCTTGGTTCGGATAGGACAGTCTGTGACGTATGTCCCGGATGGTGGACTATTCTCACTTTAATTAATTAACTTTAAATATTTGAATGAAAAGGAGGGAATGCGACGTATGTCCCGTTCGGCTCGAATTGAACAGTCTGTGACGTATGACCGGATGGTGTTCAATTCTCATTCAACTGAATAATCTCAAAAACACTAAAAATAACTCAACTCACTTCAATTTCTTTTTTCTGCCTCTGTGCAGTCAA
Source organism: Trifolium dubium (assembly GCA_951804385.1). Classification (NCBI taxonomy): domain Eukaryota; kingdom Viridiplantae; phylum Streptophyta; class Magnoliopsida; order Fabales; family Fabaceae; genus Trifolium; species Trifolium dubium. The sequence continues at coordinate 29,187,010 of OX638062.1, read as the reverse complement.
CTCTTTTCAACTGCCCTTGTGCAGTCAAATCTTTTTCAACTTCTTTTTCCTAAATGGATGGCGCTTTATCCATTCCCCTGTTACAGACAAACGCTTAAGCCTCCGAAGCGAGCATACAAGCATACTGTTGTATCAGTGGAATGCGACCTAAGCATTGTTCACTAAAAACAACCAACACACAAATCTTTCTTTTCAGGAAGAACTACGTGAGCTTTGACTTCCTCATTGTACTTGGGGGATATGTAGGAGCGAGAGCCTCTCTCGTCAAGCCAAATAATAAAAAAAACTCTTTTTTTCCTTTTCTGTTCAATATGTGGTACTTATTTTCTTTTTATGTGGTTATCTCTGTTTATGCAAACCAAAATTCCTCAAATGGTTCCCGTTGAATACAACGGATATGAGGGGGTGTTAACGCCTTCCCCTCATGTAACCAACTCCCGAACCCGACCTTTAAGGTTTTATCATTATTTTCCTTTCCCCTCACGGGATAAATAAAATATGGTGGCGGCTTCATTGTTTACATTTGTGCATTGCATTCATTCATTGCATATCTGTATATTTTTTGCGTCGGGTACTACAGCTATCCCGTGCTGCTCTACCTAGGAACTCCTAGATATGAGACCCCGTCTCAATTCCTACCAAACAGTATAAACAGCACTGTTATCAATTGTTCTTTTGTTTTTTGGTTGAAGAGTCACACTCTCAAGACACAACTAACTCCGTACTTCACAGCTTAGGAGTAGTACACAATTACAACTCAAAAACACAAAGTACTTGACATGAATCAACAGATACAAGCAAGACTCACACTAACAAGAAAACCTAATACTCACGCTTTAGTACACACACGGTTTTCAACACTCCCAAACTTAGGGTTTGTCTTCATACATATATAGTACTCAGCAGGCACGGGTTTGGGCTTCAAAAACATAGCTTGGACGTTGTCAGGTCCAGCTAATAATTCTTCAAGTGCAATAATATTGTTTCCAAATATATCAAAGATAAATATGGAAATACACCAAGGCGACAGCCTTTTACATTTCATCAGCCAAGCGCGTCTTGATCAGCACGCTAGGTTAAATATAAAACATCATAAAATCTTCAGAAGATCTTGCACATAAATATAGCGCATGTTGGCGCGCAACAATCAGGTCACACAATGTTGTTCCACATGCTACAGCATTTGTCTCAGCATTTGGCTAGTAGTTGTTTTTGCAAAATGTAGCCAACATACAAAAACCCAACAACTTCAACTAGCTCTGACTTATCATCATCAGGCTCTTTGTCATCAAATCTTACATGCATAGATTCTTCAACAATGTTAGTTTCAGAATTATACACTCTGTATGACTTAGAGCGTTCAGAATATCCAATAAAGATACCCTTAGAAGCTTTAGAGTCAAATTTCTTTAAATGAACTTTAGAATTGAGAATGTAACATGTACAACCAAATTGATGAAAATAAGAAATATCACGTTTTCTTCCTTTGAACAATCCATATGCTGTTTTAGTCAATAAAGGTCTGATATAGATCCTATTTTGAATATAACAAGCAGTGTTTATTGCTTCTGCCCAAAAATGTTTTGCTAGGTTAGTTTCATGCATCATGGTTCTGGCCATTTCTTGTAAAGATATGTTCTTTCTCTCTACAACCCCGTTTTGCTGTGGAGTTCTAGGAGATGAGAACTCATGAAGAATTCCATTGTTTTCACAATAGATTTCAAAAGGTTCATTTTCAAACTCGCCACCATGGTCACTCCTAACCTTAACAATTTTCAAGTCTTTTTCAACTTGTATTTGATTGCAGAAGGTTTTAAACACATAATATGTATCATCCTTGGATCTAAGGAATTTAACCCAAGTCCATCTACTGAAATCATCTACAATGACAAGTCCATACTTCTTACCATTTATTGAAGTAGTACTAACTGGTCCAAATAAATCAATATGAAGCCGTTCCAAAGGCCTTGTAGTAGAGACAACGTTTTTATCTTTAATAGAGCTATTGAAAAGCTTCCCTTTTTGACAAGGACCACAAATTGTGTCTGACTGATATTTTAGAACAGGTAGGCCTCTCACAAGATCTTGACTACTAAGCTTAGAGATTAATCTCCAGTTAGCATGACCTAATCTTTTATGCCAGACCCACTTTTCTTCACTCAGAGTCAGAAGACAAACAACTTGTTGTTCTACTAATTCAAAAAGATTGATTTTGTAAACATTGCCTTTCCTTTTACCTTTGAAAACTATAGACTTATCAGAGTATCTGTTTATAGTACATGTGTTCTTATTAAAAACCACCTCATAACCATTATCACATAATTGGCTTATGCTAAGAAGGTTATGATAAAGTCCATCAACAAGAAGAACATCAGAAATAGTAGAGAAGGAATTACCTACTGTACCAGTATCAATTATTGTTCCTTTTTGGTTTCCAAAAAATCCTACAGATCCTCCCTTTTTCAGATTCAGGGTGAGGAATAAATGCTTTTCTCCCGTCATGTGTCGAGAGCAGCCACTGTCCAACTACCATGTACTTGAGTTTTTCTCTTTTTGAGTGCAAACCTCATCAATATCATGAGTATTAGATTCATTCTCCATATCAGATTCAATATCAGAAGATGTTGTAGCCATAAGTGCTATGTTTGCTTCCTCGTCATCTTCATCAGTATCTGATAACTTCTCAAGGTCCTCAAAAGTTGCCATAAGACTTTTCTTCATTCTGTTCTTGAAGTTGCCCTTTTTCCCCTTATCATTGGAGTTCAAATCAGGACAATCCAGCAATAAAATGACCCGTCTTTTTGCAGTTGAAACAGCTATTTTTAGAACCATCCTTCTTGTCTTTAACATTGGAGCTTTTGTTCCCATAACTCTTAGAACCAGAACTTCTTCCAGAAGCTTTGTTGTTTTTGTACTTATTCCATTTTCTGAACTTTGAAAGCAGCGCAAAGAGTTCCTCATCTGATCCATCCTCCTGATCATCTACAGAAGATTCATCAGCATCAGATTCAATAACTTTAGCCTTTAAATCTTTAGGAGATTTCAAAGTTGCTGGCAAAGCCAATGACTTTGATTTCTTCTTGGGCTCATCAGAAGCTAATTCCATCTCGTGACTTATGAGAGAACTAGTTAACTCTTCTAGGCTTAAGGTATTGAGATCTTTTGCTTCTTGTATAGCAGTGACTTTAGGTCTCCACTTGGGTGGTAAACACCTCAGAATCTTCTTAACATGATCAGCAGTGGTATAACTTTTCTTTAAGACTCCAAGACCAGAAACCAAGATTTTAAACCTTGCATACATTTCTTCAATGCTTTCTGTGTCTTTCATCTTAAACATTTCATACTGATGAACCAGAAGATTAGCCTTTGCTTCTTTCACTTGTTGGTTTCCTTCATAAGTAGCAAACAAAGAGTCATAAATACCCTTAGCACTAGATCTGTTTTCAAGTTTTAAAAACTCATCATGAGTGATACAGCTAGCAAGGATAGAAATAGCTCTGTTGTGTCTCTTCCATTCTTTCTGTTGATCAGTTGTGAAGGTCTTCTTGACAGCTGTTGTAGTCTTACCATCTTCATCAAGCTTGTCTTGAAAACTAACACCTTCTTCAATGATGTCCCATAAACCTTCATCTTCAGCTATGATATGAGGATAGATTTTGTATTTCCACCAGTTGAAGGTTGATTGATCACCATTGAACTTAGGTGCTTTGCTATAAGTTCCACCAGATTTCTCAGACTTTTCAGAATTGTAATCATATGGAATAGCAGTTTTCTTTGGACTTGACTCTCCAGACATAGTGTTTTTCAGGATCTTTTTGTTTCACTGTTAAGTGATGCGTAACAAACCGGAGCTCTAGATACCAATTGAAGGTGTGAAAAATACAAGAAGGGGGGGGGTTGAATTGTGTTTTGGTATTTTGAAAACTTCTGCTAAGTTCTGAAACCTATCAGAAGCACCAGCGGATAAAGAAACACAATTAACACACTCACACTCAAAAGTAAGGATAGAGAGAGAGACGAGACAAGCAATTTTATACTGGTTCCTCTCACAAACCGAGAGTAGTCCAGTCCCCTTGTACTTCCAAGGGATTTCACTATAATCACCTAGATTATTACAATGCTCAAACACACAAGTAAGAGACTTCTTATTTGCTCAAGCACAAACGCAAGAGACTTCCTAACACAAAATGAAATAATAAAAAGTGATAAACACTTGATTATAAAATCTAGAATTTTCTCAAGATTACAGCTCAAGACTCTTAAGACTCTAACACAGAATTCCTAATGAATTAGAAAAATAGAGTGTCAGAAGCACAACATAAATAGTTTCAGAAGCAGTGCTTTCAGTCTTATGTAAAGGAGTAAAGTTGTATGCGTGCGTAACCTTAATCTTCAAAATGAGATTCTCTATTTATATGTGAAGAGAAAATAGAGACGTTTGAAGATAATGACCGTTGCAGAGGTCATTTTCAAGCCAGCTGTGAAAGGACAAAGGTAACATGAGATATTTGCCAATTCTGGTAATGCTTATCCTGTTATTCCATTTGTTTGAGAATATTCGCCCTTATGGAGTAAAATAGTACTAACGTCACTATCGTTGATGATAAGGATGCAGTACTATGATGTATTAATCAATCACAGCCTTTAATTCAAATGATTTCCAATCATTGAATCAATATCAGTTAACACTGACATTCTTGGCTTGTTATTTAAAGCCTATGTATCATACATATGCTTCTGAGTGTTCAGCTTCTGAAACTGTTGGTCTTCTCTATACGTTGTTTCTGATTCAACATAACTTCTGAGATGACTTGCTTCTGATTAGCATTGCTTTTGATATCCTTGCTTCTGATATCCTTGCTAATACTTTGTTTCAGAGCTTCTTATAATATAACATTATTCATTTAATCTGCACACTTCAGATAAATATTAAAATACCCTATTGTTCATTAATATTTTGTTATCATCAAAACACCAAGAGTTAGATATGAACATCCTTTGTTCCAACAATTTGTGCCTATTATTAGAAGACATGGCGTTTGAACCCAAAGGGGCGTACAATAGGGCTCCTATATTCAATGGAGACCATTTCGATTATTGGAAAAGTAGTATGCGCATTCACATCAATTCTTTTGATGGTGATGTGTGGGATGCCATTGAAAACGGTCGCTTTGTTCCAACCACGACCGATGCCAATGGTGTCGTCACTAATACGCCTATGGCACAATGGACGATTGACGACAAAAAGAAGGTCAATTACGATGTGAAAGCTCAAAACATTTTAATCTCATCCTTAGGGATTGAGCAATTCTATCATGTTTCGCATTGTACTACGGCTAAGGATATGTGGGACACATTGGTCACCCACTTTGAGGGTACCAATGAAGTCAAAATTTCTAAGATAAACACATTAAACCAAGAGTTTGAATTGTTTCATATGATTGATGGTGAAACCATTGAAAGTATGCAACAACGATTTGTGAAAATTATCAACAAGTTACAAGGTCTCGGTAGACCAATCACAAATCAAGATGCTACTAATAAAATTTTGAGGTGTTTAACTAGGTCTTGGCAACCAAAGGTCACCGCGATACAAGAAGCGAATGATCTTACTCAACTAAGCCTCACTGTTTTATTTGGCAAGCTTAAGGAACATGAGCACGTGCTAAGTGTGCTAGAAAAGAAAGAGAAAAGCGGGAAAAAGGATAAATGGTGATAAAGAAAAAGAGAAGGAGAAGAAGTCCATTGCTCTAAAGACTTCAAGCTCCAAGTCCAAAGGTAAAGAGCAAGTGGAAAGTAGCTCAAGCGAAGAGGATTCCGATGATGAGGAAATAGGGCTCTTCGTTCGACGCTATAACCGTTATGTGAGAAAGAATGGGATAAGGCATTCCGTTGACAACTTGAAGAAGTATCGGAAAGATAGTGGTTACCAGAAGAATGAAGGTACTAGGAACTCCAAAAAGGGAATATGCTATGAGTGCGGCCAAGTTGGTCACTTCAAGCCGGATTGTCCCAAGCTCAATAGGAAAGAAAATGAGTCTCCATCATTCAAGGGAAAGAGCAAAGGCAAAGGAAAGAAAGCCTATGTTGCATGGGAGAGTGGTAGTTCTTCATCTCACTCTTCATCAAGCTCAAGCTCAAGTGATGAAAACGAGATGGCTAATGTATGCTTCACTACTCGACATCACAAAAAGATAGATAAAGCTCCTAAAATGGTAAACCAAAATCCTTCTAGCTCATATACTTTATTAGAATACCATGATTTGCAAAGTGCATTTAAAGATCTATGTAGTGAAACTAGGAAAGCTTTCAAACGATTAAAGAAATCATAAAAGTTAACAAAGCTCTTGAGAAGAAAGTTTCCGAAACCGAAGAGGAGTTGAAAGCTTTCAAAACATCACTATTATAAAGATCAAGTGCAAATCATGAGGACATTGATATAGTTGGTTGTGATGGATGCATCACTTTGTCAAAAAATATCAAAATTCTCAAAGACAAAGTGGAAAATCCACCAAAACCAAGAGTATACCATGAATTTGATCCAAAACATTTTGATAACTCTTTGAAAGTCAAAAACAAAGTTTCTAAACATATTAAAAAGGATCAAAAGAAGGGTAACTCACATATCATTTGTCACTATTGTTGTAGTGAAGGTCATACCATTGCAAAATGTCGAGCTACAAAAATGTTGGTACCAAAAGGCATATTGCAATGGATGCCAAAACTCAACATAACCTATTTACCTCACCATTTAGAACCCAATGAAAATTGGGTACCTCCCTCTTATGTTTTATTGTTGTAGGAAATGTGCCTTGGATATCTAGAAAGGAGATGGTTTCTAGATAGCGGATGTTCAAGGCACATGACGGGTGATGCCTCGCTATTCATTGAGTTTAAAGCAAAGGAGAAAGGCTACGTCACCTATGGAGACAACAACAAGGGTACTATACTTGGTGTAGGTACAATCGGTAACCCATCTACTATAACCATATCTAATGTTGTACTTGTGGATAACCTTAAACACAACTTGTTAAGTGTCGCCAAACTATGTGACAAAGGGTTTAAAATAAATTTCAAACCTACCTTTTGTACCATAAAAAGTGACAAAGACAAGAATGTGGTTCTTAAGGCTATTAGGCATGGAAATGTATATATGCTAGACTTAGATGATAATATCCTAGGTGATGCTAAATGTCTCATAACCAAGAATGATGAATCTTGGTTATGGCATAGAAGATTAGCTCATCTTAACTTTGATTTACTAAATAAAATAGTCTCAAAGGATCTTGTAGTTGGCTTACCAAAAATAAAATTTTCAAAAGATCATTTGTGCAATGCATGCCAAATGGGTAAACAAATAAAGGTTTCTTTCAAATCTAAAAAGTTTATTTCAACTACAAAGCCTTTAGAGTTGATCCATATGGACCTTTTTGGACCATCAAGGACCAAAAGCCTTGGTGGTAATTACTATGGACTTGTGATTGTAGACGACTACTCAAGATTTTGTTGGATTTTCTTCTTATCTAGTAAAAGTGACACATTTTCCTCTTTTAAACGATTTGCCAAAATGACTCAAAATAAACTTGGCCTTAAGATCATTTCTATTTGGAGTGATCATGGAGGCGAATTTGAAAATTATAAGTTTGAAAAGTTTTGCAATAAACATGGCATTGAACACAATTTTTCGGCTCCACGTACACCACAACAAAATGGAGTAGTGGAGAGGAAAAATCGTATTCTAGAAGAGTTAGCTAGGACTATGTTAAGTGAATCCTCACTCCCTAAGTATTTTTGGGCGGATGCGATAAGCACCGCGAGTTATGTTCTAAATAGGGCGATTATTCGACCTATCTTGAACAAAACTCCCTATGAGATACTTAAGGGGCGGAAACCTAACCTTAGTCATTTGCGCTCTTTTGGATGTAAATGCTTTATTTTAAATAATGGTAAAGAGAATCTTGGCAAATTTGACCCAAAGTCGGATGAAGGTGTTTTCTTAGGCTATTCTCTCTCTAGTAAGGCATATAGGGTGTACAACAAAAGATTACAAATTATTGAGGAATCGGTTCATGTAAACTTTGATGAGACTTTTCTGGAGGAACATGGGAAAGATAGTGTTGTTGGTGCAGGTATTGATACTACGGATATTTTAAAGGAGAAAGAAGTTGAAGGAATTGATCAACCTTTGACGGACACTCCGGGAGATAAAAACGATGAGTCAACACCTTCCCGTGACGATAAAGATGATGGAAGTTCTTCCTCAAAGAATCATCACAAACATAGAGGAGCCGGTCTTACAAAAGAATGGCGGACTCTAAAGAACCATCTCATTGATAAAATCTTGGGTGATATCTCCAAGGGTGTTTCGACATGCTCTCAGATAAGTAATTTTTGTTGTCACTTTGCTTTTGTTTCACAAGTTGAACCGAAAAACTCAAAAACTGCACTACTTGATGAACATTGGATTCTTGCTATGCAAGAAGAATTAAATCAATTTAAAAGAAACGATGTTTGGGATCTAGTCCCACATTCACTAAATCATCAAGTAATAGGTACACGTTGGGTTTTTCGGAATAAACTCGATGAAAACGGAGTTATCATTATGAACAAAGCACGGTTAGTAGCCCAAGGCTATAACCAAGAGGAGGGCATAAATTATGAGGAGACTTATGCTCCGGTTGCCCGCCTTGAGGCCATTAGATTTTGGTTAGCTTATGCATGCAATATGAATTTCAAGTTATATCAAATGGACGTTAAGAGTACTTTCTTGAACGGATACATTAATGAGGAGGTATATGTCAAACAACCTCCCGGTTTTGAAAATGATGAACATTCGGATTATGTTTTCAAACTTAAAAGGGCTTTATATGGTCTTAAACAAGCCCCTAGGGCTTGGTATGATAGACTTAGTAAGTTCTTAATTAAAAACGGATATTCAAGGGGAAAGGTTAACACTACTCTCTTCATTAAACGTAAAGGAAAGGATGTCTTATTAGTTCAAATATATGTTGATGATATCATTTTTGGTTCCACTAATCCATCTCTTGTCAAGAGCTTTTCTAGTTTAATGCAATGTGAATTTGAGATGAGCTTGATGGGTGAGCTAACCTACTTCTTGGAATTACAAATCAAGCAACTAGAGGAAGGAACATTTATATATCAAACCAAGTATTGTCTTGAGTTGCTTAAGAAGTTTGGCATGGTGGACTCAAAAGATATGGAAACTCCTATGGCATCAACATGTGCTCTAAGCAAGGATGAAGAAGGTAAAGATGTAGAAATCACAAAGTATAGAGGTATGATCGGATCCCTTTTATATTTAACCGCTTCAAGACCGGATATAATGTTTAGTGTTTGCATGTGTGCACGTTACCAATCGTCCCCTAATGAATCACACCTAAAAGCCGTGAAAAGGATTTTGAAATACTTAAAAGGAACTTCTAATTTTGGCTTATGGTATTCCAAAGGGAACGATTGTTCTTTGATAGGATATTCCGATTCCGACTTTGCCGGTTGCAAGTTAGATCGGAAAAGCACTAGTGGCACTTGTCATCTTTTTTGTAATAGTCTCGTAAGTTGGCATAGCAAGAAACCTGTATCAGTTGCTTTGTCAACCGCCGAGGCGGAGTACGTTGCGGCCGGAAGTTGTTGCTCCCAAATACTTTGGCTAAAGCAACAACTTCTAGACTATGATTTAAAATTGCAACGGATTCCTATCTTTTGCGACAATACAAGTGCCATAAACCTCTCAAAGAACCCCGTGTTGCATTCAAGGACTAAACATATCGAGATTAGGCATCATTTTCTACGTGACCATGTAGAAAAAGGTGATGTAATCTTTGAACATGTGGAATCCAAAAATCAACTTGCGGATATTTTCACTAAACCTCTTGCTACGGATCCTTTTGTTTATATTCGAGGAGTATTGGGTATCCTTGATATATCTAATCTTGAATAAATGAATTTTATATATGCACTTTATATACTCTTTATGCCTCATGGCAACTCGAAGCATCATTCAAGTAAAGTGCATAAAAGGTTACGGTAAAAGGTTCAATTGTATCATCTCTATTCCTTATCTCTCCTCATCTTTACATTTGCTTAGCTATCATCAACTTGACATGATCATTATGCTTTATTACATTCATACTTTGCTCATTTCAAAAAACTTCGCTTTAAGATAGTAATAATTCTTGAAGTTCATATGTGTAAAATGGCTATGTGTGAATTGATAACTACATGATATGTCTATTATTTGAATATATTGCCTATATATCCGTGTTTTTCATTTCTCTATGATCTCGGTATGTATATGTGTTGAGGGGATTTTGGGATTTCTACCACTACATTGACCTTTCATTTTTATTTAGAGAGAGAAGAAGTTTTTTTTGTTTGTTTTCTCTTTTTTCTAAAGAAATTACTAACGCGTCATTTCGGAAATGAAAGTTCGTTTTTTCTTAGTTTTTTTTAGCGTTTGCGAAAAGCGGTAAAAATAAAATGCATGCGATGCAATTTTCTACATCCACTTTGGGGTTACATTTTGCCTAAATACATTCTAAAAATTTGCGGAAAGATAAACATGAATGATGCAACATTATGCAATGCAATTACTAATTAAAATAAAAATAGATGGAGGAAGAAATAAAGAAGATAAAAAAAAACTACACTAAACTAACAATCTTAAAGGTTAAGGTTCTATTATCATTCTTTAGGTCCGTCTCCAATATAGCATAGGTTTAATTTTAGTCCAAAGTCACAATCTAAGTACCATGAATAATATGCAATAATATGATAACATAAAATAAAATAACTAGAAAATAAATTGCATGAATTTAAATGACATAAAAAAAATTAACTAAAATAAAATAATAAATAGAAAAAAAACTAATATAAGAAAGATAAAAAACTGAATCAAAATAAAAAAATTAAGGAAAAGAAAAAAACAAGTAACATAAAAAAAAAGAAGAAAATAATGCAGGGGGTGCAATAGGAATATGGGGGGAAGAGCAGTAAATAGCAAGAGAAGAAAGGAAACAGAGGCCCAAGGCCCAGAAAAAAACCGAACCGGATCTGATTGGTTAAGTTCGGTTCACTCCAGAGTGAGCCTGAACCGGTCTCCAGATCCAGTGTTTTGCACTCACAGATGTTCATCGTGCACCCACACACCATCACTACATGATCTGATTAAACAAATCAGATGGCTATGATTAAAAAAGAATCAACACTCCAGATCTAAAAGAGAGATCGAACGATTATGTTTTAAAATAAGAAAAAGAAGGTCTATATCATGTTCTCTTTCTTCTTCATGAAATAAAAACCAGAAAAAACACCATTAAAACTCAATGAAGCTTCATGTCAAAAAGGGTTTCATCAATTGTTTACCAAATCAAACAAATAGATAGTGTTTTTCATAGAATTTTTCACAAGGAATCCAAACATGTCATTAGTTTTCACAAAAACCATTTATATTTTAAAATAGAAGCAAACGAAATTTAGATCTCAAAAGATGAAATCGATTTGTACGCGATTTTAACGAAAACTGATATGTACATCAGCTTCGTATCTTATTCGCGAGTTCAATGAACCAAGATTTAACGAAAACCGAGCTGTAAATCGTGAGAAATCTCTACCTCAAGTTCGAGTAGAATTTGTGTTTCGGTTTGTGTTTTTTTGTGTTGTTTCGGACGCGATTCTGAGTTAATGAGATGAGTTTATATTGTGTGGAGTGTATTTGATGAAGAATTGAAAGATTGGAATCAAAAGGTAATAATATTTGTGATTGATTTTGGTGTTGGTGAATGAAGAAAAAATGGTTTTGTTGTTGTTGTTTCACGTTCTGTAAAACGTGAACAACATATTTTCCCTTTTTTTTGTTTTTTTTTTCTTTCTATTTTTTTGATTGTTGATGGAATGAGGGAAATTGAGAGAACTTTGGGAATTGTGTATGAATGTGAGAATGATGTGAGGTTTGTATTTATAAGAGAAAATTAGGGTAAATAGTATTGTGTAATATTATTGAAATGATAAGATATTTTGATAAAAATGGTATATTTTGATTTATTTTGAAAATAGAAAATGGTTTATGATGAGAATGAGATTGTTGTACCCCAATTTTGGACCTCAAATCCATTCTCTTTATTATTAACATTAAAATACAAAAAAATCTTTGATATTTATATATCATCGCATCCATTCGTTCTTCTCCGCTGTTTTAATAGCGCTCGTTTTCCATCTTAAAATACAATGTTTGTCGCATTTATATTGTCGTCCTTTTATCTCCGACCATTTACTATTTTATTTCATCTTCATTGTTTTCATCCCTTTATTATCACTTTTTGCTAGAAATTTTTCCTTTTTATATCATTAATCTATTTACACTATTATCTTATTATTACTCATTTTATCATCAATTATTTTTACTTTTATCATCATTATTCTTATCATTATTTTTAAAATTATTATTCTTATTATTGTTATTATTCAAAAATTGAAAAAAGGAGGGATCCAATGCATTGCAACAATGACACTTTGTATTCTTGCTTTCTTTTCATTACATTTTCTTCAACCTAAAATCTGATCAACAAAAGCTCAATGTCCCTTTCCTTCTTTTATCACACAAACCCTATTTTCCATCTATTTGACATAACAACATGAGAGAACAAGAGGGGGGCGGACAACAACACAAAAATTTCATCTCTTCTCTTCATCAATACAAACACAAAACAAACCATTTCATCCTTCATCAAACTTCATTCAAATCCATTCTCATCAATTTTAATCACTTTAAAACACTCACAAACACAAAATCATCATCAAATCATCCACAAATACCATCTCAAACACCATTTTCGTGCTCCACTTTAACCCACTTTTTTAACTTCACAAATTCATCAAAACTCATACAAACTTCAATCAAACTCATTCCTAATCAATCTACCATCATCAAAACACATTCAAACACTCAAAACAACACCAAATCTCTACCAAAACCACTCAAAAACACTATTCACGAAATCCATTTTAGCCCATTTTTTCTAACTTCGTAAACTCATCAAATCCACTCAAACCTTCATCAAATCAATTTCTATTCATTCATATAGCCTCATATCACTTCCAGAAACGTGAAACAACCACAAAACACCATTCAAACACCAATAAACACATCAAATCCGAGCTCATTTTTTGGGGTTTTTTTTGAGATTTTTATCTCACTCAAACTTGATCAAGGCTCAGTGCTATTGGTTCAAATGGCGTCCAGTACATCTCAGTAGAAGGGAGCAACAATGAATCGCAAACAAATCAAGTCACAAAGCATGGAATCCGAACCACTTTTTGAGCAAACTTGAGGTAACCATTTCGAACTCCATAGTCCATTATTTTGCATGATTTTTGTTGCTGTGAACTCATGAGATAGTGTAGTACCTTTTCCTTTAATGACTTTCTCTTAATTTTGCATGAATCTCATTTTCCATTTTTTGGGTTTGAACTTTGTGCCTTCGTTTTTCAAAATATGTTGCTCTATTGTGAAAACTAGTTGCATATTCATGGTCTATGTGAAAAATACTATGAAATAGAGTATTCATTTGCTTGATTTGGTGTTCGTTTGAATTTTGTGTTGTTTGAAGCATTTATGAGTTTATTGTTCTTGCGTGCTCTGTTTGTAGTTCATGAGGTTGAAGAAGACAAACCTCTTTGCCACGTGTCGCGCTCCTATAGGCGCACATGTTTAGTTTTATATTATTCTGGTTTATGGGTTTGAGACCGGATTCTGGGTCAAACCCACCGACCCGGTTCGCTGGATTAGGGTCCTGGATCTGGGCTATGGTAGATTTGGGCCTAACTGTTCTTTTTTGTTATTTCTGATTTTTTTTTTATTTATTTTCATACCTCTTGCATGCTATTTACACTCCCCACTACAACTTAATGTTTTTATCTTAGTTTTATTTTTTAGCTTATTTCAATAAGTGATTATTTGGGACAATAGCTTATTTAAGCTTATTGAGTTCAGATTTTTACACTAATATTTAAGGATCTCTCTTGAGGTCTAAATTTTAATTTTACATATTTTGTTAATGTTTTCTTGTATTAGTATGATCACCACTTGTTTGTTTGTTTTCATAATTAGCTTTTCATATAATAGTTGCATGCATACATATTCATATTTAGGGACATTTGCACTATGCATTTATTTTACAATCATCCACTTTACATCACAATTTACATGACACTTTACACTACATCTCTACTTTACGTTACATCACATTTTACATGATATTTGACACTACTTTTTTACATCGCATTACAATTTCACTACACATTCCTACATGCATACATGCATTTGAAACACTACCTTTTACAATTATATCACAATCTACATTTTGCATTTTTACATGACATTACATTACAACTTCACTTTACTTTTTTACATGCATACATGCATTTGCATTTAGGTTAGGACATTGCATCATTTAAAAATGCATGTTAGAGACAATATTTTACTTTATAAAATCATTGAGCTCTAACATTAGCATTAATAGTGAAGGACCTTTTTTTGGCCTAAATTCATTCTCTTCACAAAAATAAAAACTTTTCTTTTTGATAAATAAAATTGCATGTTGCTTGTGTGCCTAGGTTAGAATTATTTTTTGTTGTGAGTAGCCTCCAAAAATGTATTATCATGTCTTTGTCTCCGACACATTTCTTTCACACATTCCACTTTTAATTAGGATGTTATTTTGCGATGTTTCCTTTTCCTCTCGTATGTGCATTTCATTATCATATTTATTTCTCCGCACTTGCATTTTTACTTTTATGCATTGTTATTTATTTATTTATTTTATTGCTTATTATTATTCATTCAATCGATTCGATATGGTTGTAAATATTAATTATTCAATTGGGTTGTAATAGCGTAGGACTTTATTTATTGCTTTCCTAGCTCACACATCACACACAACGCCAAAAAATTCATTTCCAAAGGAAAGGACTCGTAGTTAAATTTCAAATTAATTACGAGACTTTTTTTGAAACCAAAAAACCTTTTTTAGAAAAAAAAACAAACGTACGATCTTTTTATAAGACAAACGCAAGTTCACCTTAATCTCAACGTCACTACAATCATTTTAACATGCTTTTATCACAACATTTTTTACAACATCTTTTCTTACAATCTCTCTCTCAACAACTACAATTCTCTCAAAAAAATTTTTTTACAAACAAAAAATATTTACACATCTTTTCTTTTATTTACTTTATGAAATAAAATTTTCTTAATTTTTTCCACTTTCTTTTTTCCTCTATACAATTTCTCCCTCCATTCTTAAAAGCATGTATCAAAAAGCACAAAAACATATAAGAGGTTACCATGGAGTACCATGGGCGCTTGAGGTGCTAATACCTTCCTCAAGTGCAACTAACCCCCGTACCTTAGAATATCTTCTTTTAAAGGTTTTCAATTTTTCCCCACATTTGGAAATGAAAAATAAAATGTAATGGGGTATGTCTCAAAAATCCCGCAACAGAAAAATGGCGACTTCACTGGGGATTCTCTCCTTAAGAGGGTTGAACCTAACTTATATGCTTTTATGTGCTTTACTTGTTTACATGCTTAATATATACCTTGTGGGATTCTTTGAGTGGTGAGACAAGCACAATACACCTGCTTGAGTGAACAAATAAGATAGGAATTGTGGTGAAGTCATAGTGTTGTGCTTGATGTTAGGTCTTTGCATAAACACATGTGATATGGCCACGCTCAAGTGGAGGTTTTATGAAGGTGGGGTAGTTGGCACGAGTAAATTGTGTTGGCGATACCATTTTTGTAGATCCCGAGAAGCTTGGGGACCTTTTAGTTACCTTAACCCATCTTGGCCTTTAGAATGTAGCGCGGTGGCTAAAATCACGAGTCAATTTTGATTTTAGTTGTCACGCGATGCTACGCTCAAACGAGACTTCTCCTTTGAATATTTCATTGAGCCATGAGTCAATTATGTGCGCGTGGTATTCTATAGGAAAGTTGATGACGTTGGGAACTTTGTAGAACCCGTGTTACGAAAAGAAGATAAACCAATAGCTCATACCTTGTGGGTGGTTCTTACCTTTGGCTCCAACATTATGACATCTCAACCAACCATGTTTGCTTATGTTTGTGCTTGTTGCATCATTACATCCATACATCAATGCATCCATAAAAATAAAAAATAAAAAAAAACTTTTTCTATCAGTTTTCAAAGGACTTAGAGGAATTTATTTATAAACTTCACAATCATCATGGACCTTCAAAAAAGTTTGCTTTGAAAAAAATTTCTTTTTATCATTTACAAAAAAAATGAGGTCCTTTATGATTCATATCCTAAAGTCCTTTGAAAAATCAAAAATCAAAACAAAACTTTCTTTCTCATGCATCATTGTGCATTCATGGTCCTCTTCAAAAAAAGAGTCTAAGCTTTGTGTCTTCCTCTGAGTGGTCTGACGACAACTTGCAAGTCAACACTTGTGTTAATCAAGAGAAAATAATGGAAGCAGTTGAACAAGGGAATACTCAGCTTCGTGAAGAAGTCATCACACTTCGGGCAGAATTGGAAAAGAAAAATGCCCTGATCACTTCCTTAATGGTGGCGCAAAATAACCACCATCTTCTTCTCGAACAAATTGTTTTTGCCTTTTCAATCTCAACAAAGGCATCAGATTCAACAACAGTCTTAATCTCAGCCTATCCAACAGGCACCAACTTTCCTTCAAGGATGTAGACCCAACTCTATGATACATGGTTTGATTTGCCACATTTGGGTTGTTGTTGATGCTACTCTTTTATCTAGTTGAAGTTAGTGATACAAGGAAGTTTGTCCCTATGATCGCTAGGCTTTTTATTTCTTTCTTGTCAAACATTTGTTTGCTTTGAACATTATGTCTTTTGTCAAGTACTTTTAATATAATAAACATGCATGTTTTTGGAATTAATTCATTCGTGTTCACTCTTTTCTTGTTTTATTACTTACAAACTTGGAGCGAGGATGATGAATATAAATAACTAATTTTTGCTGATATATGCTTTTCAATGGTGAAAAACCTAGTTGACGATGTAAGGCATTGTTTCTCTTCCCAAACAGTGGAGATATAAGGAGTTAATCCGTAATCAGCCCCTTTGAGCCTGAAGTCGGTGTTTCTTTCTATTTTTCTGAACCTTTAATCATAACCTGGGGCAGGGTAGTCTTTCAATTAATTTGATGATGCAACCTGATACAAGAGAATCAATTTGTCTGGTCATACCAAAAGATTTAAACACAATGTTTATCTCAAACAAAAGAAGCTGTCAAGATATGAGATTCACAACAATTCATATGGCAATCACAATCTTCATATATCAAAATCTTACAATAGTTGTTCCAAAAAAAGAGTGAGAATACAAAAAAAAGAGAATACAAAGAGTGAATGCAAAAAAGAGCCCACACAAAAGAGGGGCATTCCGATGGACCACAAATTCAAAGTTCGAAAATAACTAGTCCATACAAATAAAAAATGATTCAAAAATAGGAACAACTTCCTCAACAAAAAGTGACTGTCACTTCAAGAAATCTCATCAACGTCTATTCAACAAAAAGAACATCAATAAAGCTTCTACCAAAGTGTCAACCTCAAACATCATTGTCAACAATTCTCTTGTCGACTGAATGCATCAGTTGAATTAATTGAATTTAGGAATGAAGGACATCAAGAAGATTGGGTGGGACCAAATAAAATCTTGAGCTTAACAATCCTTTTTTTGAAAACCGTGAGCCCAGCCACGTTATAACATACAAAAGACCTAATTGAAACTAGGTTCACTGTGAAAGCATATTCGGCAAATTTATTGTTAAGCTGACTCATCCTGTTTGTTGAGTAATCACAAATTATCTTTGTACATGCCATACGTGTTTTCACCACAAAAATATTCAATTTCAAAAACATACATATGCATTTTATCAAAAATACTCTTCAAAACAAATAATTTCACTTGCAAATTCATACTTGACATCAAAGAAATTTGAGCTATGGTCTGGTCAAGGGCAAAGCTGACTAGAGACGCTCCTAGACAGGGGCAAGCTATCTATGGATTCTGCCAATCAGGGGCAAACAAGTTGAATGTTCTGCTAATCAAGGTTTCAAGCACTTGGGGCATACTGTGTTAAGATCATATATTCCTGAAAAGCTACACTGGATGTAAAAGGTCAACCAGTCACGCTCTTCGAGCGATTCTTTCAAAGATCTTTAGATAAAGCAAAGAGTCTGAAGCAAGGGGCAAGTTGTTCCCATCTTCTCAAGTTGTTCATCAACAGTAAACATGTTTTCTCTAAGAGAATGTCAACAATCATGTAAGAAAAGGGTACATCCCCAATGAAGATTGATAATTTTTGTCTTTAGTACAATTAAGTTTCTGTACAGATCGTTCGGTTAAAATGGTCATTTCCCAGAGAAGTTGTTCCTTCCACCAAGAAGAGGTTCTCTTGTTTCATCTACAACAATATATACACTTTGTTGAGATACCCCGAGCAGTGATGCGACGTTGGCTTGTGTTTCCAGTTTGGTCACTTTGTCTGTCCATCAAAAGATGTTCCGCATACATACATATACACATAAATTCATAACATACAAGCATTCATACATACATACTTTCATATATTCAAGCATAGCATTTACATGTGTCGTGAACATTTATATCATTCATACCTTATTACATCATATACAAATTTCTTTCTCTTTTGCCTTGTCTGTGTCTACAAAATAGAGTCGGGATGGGCATATTGTTCTCTCCAATTAGAGTGTCAGCTTAGGCAGATAAGTGTACACCTCTTGCTTTAAAAAAATCCCCACTAGACTCCTCTCTTGTGGAAGATGGTTGTTTCAGTTTTTCCTACAACAAAAGGAAAATTTCCAGTTGAATTTATTCTTCAATTGGACACAAAGTCTTGTTAACAGTTTCCCTCCGGTTTGTTCTCGGATTATACATCAATTCAAAACAACAAGTGGCAGTCTCGTCATTCGAGAAGCTTGTATCCAATTTTACAAGTGGCAGTCTCGTCATTCGAGAAGCTTGTATCCAATTTCACAAGTGGCAGTCTCGTCGTTCGAGAAGCTTGTATCCAATTTCACAAGTGGCAGTCTCGTCGTTCGAGAAGCTTGTACCCAATTTCACAAGTGGCAGTCTCGTCATTCGAGAAGCTTGTACTCATTTTACAAGTGGCAGTCTCGTCATTCGAGAAGCTTGTATCCATTTTACAAGTGGCAGTCTCGTCATTTGAGAAGCTTGTATCCAATTTCACAAGTGGCAGTCTCGTCATTCGAGAAGCTTGTACCCAATTTTACAAGTGGCAGTCTCGTCGTTCGAGAAGCTTGCATCCAATATTACAAGTGGCAGTCTCGTCATTCGAGAAGCTTGTATCCATTTTACAAGTGGCAGTCTCGTCATTCGAGAAGCTTGTATCCAATTTCACAAGTGGCAGTCTCGTCGTTCGAGAAGCTTGTATCCAATTTCACAAGTGGCAGTCTCGTCATTCGAGAAGCTTGTACCCAATTTCACAAGTGGCAGTCTCGTCATTCGTGAAGCTTGTATCCAATTTCACAAGTGGCAGTCTCGTCATTCGAGAAGCTTGTACCCAATTTTACAAGTGGCAGTCTCGTCATTCGAGAAGCTTATGTCCAATTTCACAAGTGGCAGTCTCGTCATTCGAGAAGCTTGTGTCCAATTTCACAAGTGGCAGTCTCGTCATTCGAGAAGCTTGTGTCCAATTTCACAAGTGGCAGTCTCGTCATTCGAGAAGCTTGTGTCCAATTTTACAAGTGGTAGTCTCGTCGTTCGAGAAGCTTGTATCCTATTTTACAAGTGGCAGTCTCGTCGTTCGAGAAGCTTGTATCTAATTTTACAAGTGGCAGTCTCGTCGTTCGAGAAGCTTGTATCCAATTTTACAAGCGGCAATCTCGTCATCCGAGGAGCTTGTACATATCAAACAAGTGACAAGTTTTCCATACAAGAAGCTTGTATTTCACTAGACACACTTTACAGTTCCTCAGGTGGTTTTATCTCCAGTGAATCCTTTCCAAAAACATTAGACCAAAAGATCACACAAGTCTCTTTTTTCTATAAATGCATACATGATAGTAAGTAATTTTTTCCCCAGTATTTTACACTGTTCCCCAGTGGAGTTCGTTCTTCCAATGGACTTGGGGCACATCTTGTTATTTTCCCAATCGGGCCATGTCATGTTCTTTCCCTGTGGAGTCCTAACTATGTTTTCTTCCTTTGTCTGTCGTTTACGACATTCATACAAAATTTAAAAAAAAAAATCATCATCTGCATTTCATGCATTCATATTTGCATCATAAGCATTGTGGAAGGATTTTAGGTCCAAAAATGGTGCACGTTTTATATTTAAGTATCTTCAATCCCGTCTAGACGAAGATTTTAATCTTCATCTCTCCGGGTGAAGAAACTTAAATAGGGGCAGCTGTTGTACCCCAATTTTGGACCTCAAATCCATTCTCTTTATTATTAACATTAAAATACAAAAAAATCTTTGATATTTATATATCATCGCATCCATTCGTTCTTCTCCGCTGTTTTAATAGCGCTCGTTTTCCATCTTAAAATACAATGATTGTCGCATTTATATTGTCGTCCTTTTATCTCCGACCATTTACTATTTTATTTCATCTTCATTGTTTTCATCCCTTTATTATCACTTTTTGCTAGAAATTTTTCCTTTTTATATCATTAATCTATTTACACTATTATCTTATTATTACTCATTTTATCATCAATTATTTTTACTTTTATCATCATTATTCTTATCATTATTTTTAAAATTATTATTCTTATTATTGTTATTATTCAAAAATTGAAAAAAGGAGGGATCCAATGCATTGCAACAATGACACTTTGTATTCTTGCTTTCTTTTCATTACATTTCCTTCAACCTAAAATCTGATCAACAAAAGCTCAATGTCCCTTTCCTTCTTTTATCACACAAACCCTATTTTCCATCTATTTGACATAACAACATGAGAGAACAAGAGGGGGGCGGACAACAACAACACAAAAATTTCATCTCTTCTCTTCATCAATACAAACACAAAACAAACCATTTCATCCTTCATCAAACTTCATTCAAATCCATTCTCATCAATTTTAATCACTTTAAAACACTCACAAACACAAAATCATCATCAAATCATCCACAAATACCATCTCAAACACCATTTTCGTGCTCCAGTTTAACCCACTTTTTTAACTTCACAAATTCATCAAAACTCATACAAACTTCAATCAAACTCATTCCTAATCAATCTACCATCATCAAAACACATTCAAACACTCAAAACAACACCAAATCTCTACCAAAACCACTCAAAAACACTATTCACGAAATCCATTTTTTCTAACTTCGTAAACTCATCAAATCCACTCAAACCTTCAACAAATCAATTTCTATTCATTCATATAGCCTCATATCTGTAGCACCCCAATTTTGGACCTACAAATCCAATTTTGCATTTCTTGCATAAAAATATACAAAAAATATTTTATTTCTTTTTCATGCATTTTTCTTTCATTTTAGTTATTTTTCTTGCATTTTTCTTGCATTTCTCTTCTTGCATATCTTGCATAAAAATCCAATTTTTCTTTTCTTGCATAAAAATATCCAATTTTGCATTTTTCTTTCAATTTTTCTTTTTCATGCAAAAAATATACAAAAAATATACAAAAAATATTTTATTTATTTCCATCCATTTTAGTTCAATTTATTTTCATTTACTTTTATTTTAAAATATGCCAAGAGAGGAAAGAGTAGAGCACAAGTTGCTCTATCTCATAACTCATCAATCTTATCTCTCTTTTTCTTTTTCCAAAATAAATCAAAAATGTTATTTTCCACCTCAAAGGAATCTTTCCACATTGACCACTCACTATTTGCCACTTCACATCATCTCCATCATATATCATATTTCCCAATTAAAAATAAATAAAAAAATATCTCATTTTCATGATAACCAAAAATACCCCTTAACCTAATCTTTTTTTCTATAAATAAACACTCTCATTGATGAGAGAGAGGGGGATTCATTCACAAAACCCATTCTTCATTCACAACTCACAATTCTCTCAATTCCCTTTACCAAAAAAATACAAAAAAATAGAAAAAGAAGAAAAAGAAAAAGAATGTAAGAACATTCATTGTTCTTCACCCTTCCATCTCATAAATCAAAACAAAACTCACAAATAACTCCAAATCAACACTAAGGGTGTGTTTGTTTGAGATTAAAATAAAATAGATTTTTTGAAAAAAATCTATTTTTAAAAAATGATTTATTTTGTAGAGATTTTGAAAAAAATTTAAAGTTGTTTTGTGTTTGTTTATAATTAGAAAAATCATTTTTGAGAACAAACACATGGTTCATGTTCTTAAAAAAATAGATTTTGAAAAAAGCTATTCAAAATAGCTTTTCATTTTGAAGAGAAAAATAATTTTTTTAAAAAAATGATTTTTATAAAATCTGAAACAAACACAAGTAAAATAAAAAAAATGATTTTTTTATCAAAAAAATAGATTTTTTTGAAAAAAACCCTGAAACAAACACACCCTAAATCTCATCCTCAATCAATCAAATTCATAAAACCATACCAATCTCTTTTCTCTTGTTTTCCAACTAATCAAAACACAATCAAAAGCCAAAAACACCATCAACTTCATCCTCTTATATTCACTCTCGGATCCAACTAAACCCACAAATCCTCAATCGAATTTCACTCCGATTCAATTCATTTCACTCCTAGACGTCTCAGAACGCAGAAGTCAACCTAAAATCGCTTCGAAATCCACCGGAAAACGTCAACCGAAACACAAATCGGATCCAATCTTGAGGTAGTGATTTTGAACGCTATAGACCTCCGTTTTTACTGAAACTTGGTTCATTAAACTCGCAAAAGAACAACGAAACTGATGTACATATCAGTTTCCATCAATTTTGCGTACAAATCCTTTTCATATTTCTAGATCCGAACTTTGGACGCTCGTTTTTTTATATTCTATTGCTCTTTTTTGAAAACTAAGTGTAGATTCGGAATCTACGTGAGAAAACGAGTCGAATCGACTACTCGAACGCGCATTTTGGTTCCGGATTGAAGCTTTTACAACTCGTCCTAACGCGTCCATGGCGGACGAGTCACTCACTGAGTCACTGAGTGGGTGACTCGTCCGGATCTAGATGAAGAACCATGGTATATGCCTCATTTTGTAACTTTTGATCCTGTTCGTCTGATTCCTGCTTTTAATATGGTTCATGTGATTTGCTGATAAGATCTGGTTCATCCGATCAAGATCAAAGGATGATAAACCGTCGTCCCATGGTAGTCACGCGCGTCTGAGCCGTATTGGATCTTGGATCTGGTTCGGTTCAATCCTGGGATTGAACCGCCTGAACCGGTCCGGTCCAGGGCAAAACATCCGGTTCAGATGTGTTGGGCCTCTTTGGGCCTCTGTTTCTGTTTTTCTTCCTCTTTATTTTCTGCACCCCCTTTAATACTATTACACCCCCTCTGTTTTGTTTATTTATTTTCTTTCATGTCATTTTATTTTTATTTTTTCATCTATCTTCTTTATTTTCTTTGTTTATTTTATGTCATGCATTTTATTTTATATCATTTTAATTTCTTGCAATTTATTTTTGTCATTTACATTATGCAATTCACTTTATGCATTTTTGTTTTAGTCATTTATATTTCATGTCATTGTTATCATTGCACTATCTCTTGCTCTCTTTTTGATTATTATCATGGTTATGAATTTTGGATTAAAACTATACCTTGACAATAGAGACGGACATAAGAATGACTCAAAAAATATAGTATAGTATAGTTATATAGTTTAGATTATTTTAGTTTAGTTAGTTTATTTACTTTTAATTCCGTCGGACTTGTAATTTTATTTCTTATGTCTTTGCATTCTCATTCAATTGTTGCATCATTCATGTTTAATTTTTCGCAAAACTCTTAGAATGTACTTAGGCAAAAAATGTAACCCCAAAGTGGATGTAGTACTTGCATTGCATGCATTTTATTTTTATCGCTTTCCGCACAACGCTAAAAAACCAAAACGTAAAAAAGCGAACTTTCATTTCCAAAGAGGCGCGTTAGATTAATCTTTAGAAAAAACTTAGAAAAATAAATAAACAACTTCCTCTCTCTCTAAATACGACTTCTTTTAGTCCAACACCAAATTAGTCGCATGATTAGTTTTTTAGGAATAACTTTTAAATTTTTGCAATAACTTTCTTTTCTCAATCCAATCTCCACAAGCACACACAAATTCTCTCTATACATCTTCTCCCTCCAATTCTTACAACTTCTCCCTCATTTTCTTAAACACATTAAAAGCAAATAAAAAGTAATAAACTAGAGGTTATCATAGGATACTATGAACGTTTAGGATGCTAAAACCTTCCCTAGGCGTAACTAACCCCCGAGCTTAGAATCTCTCCTTTAATAGGTTTTCGACACTTTCCCCTCTTTGGAAATGAAAGGTCAATGTAGTGGTGGAAATCCCAAAATCCCCGCAACAGAAAAATGGCGACTTCACTGGGGATTCTCTCCTTAAGAGGGTTGAACCTATCTAGTTTATTGCTTTCCTATGTGCTTACTTGTTTACATGCTTAATATATACCTTGTGGAATTCTTGAGTGGTGAGACAAGCACAATACACCTGCTTGAGTGAACAAATAAGATAGGAATTGTGGTGAAGTCATAGTGTTGTGCTTGATGTTAGGTCTTTGCATAAACACATGTGATATGGCCACTCTCAAGTGGAGGGTTTATGAAGGTGGGGTAGTCGGCACGAGTCAATTGTGTTGGCGATACCATTTTTGTAGATCCCGAGAAGCTTGGGGACCTTTTAGTTACATTAACCCATCTTGGCCCTTAGAATGTAGCGCGGTGGCTAAAATCACGAGTCAATTTTGGTTTTAGCTGTCACGCGATGCTACGCTCAAACGAGACTTCTCCTTTGGATATTTCAATGAGCCATGAGTCAATTATGTGCGCGTGGTATTCAATAGGAAAGTTGATAACTTTGGGAACTTTTTAGAACCCTTGTTACAAATGCAAAGAAAACCATAGTTCATACCTTGTGGGTGGTTCTTACCTTTGGCTCCAACATTGTGACATTTCAACCAACCATGTTTGCTTATGTTTGTGCTTGTTGCATCATCACATCTCATTCATCCATGCATCCATGTAAATCTCTTTCCATTGGTTTTCAAAGGACTTAGAGGAATTTCTTTATAAACCTCACAATCACCGTGGACCTTGAAAAAAGAGAAGATTGTTTCGAAAAGAAAAAGAAAATTCTTTTGATCATTTACAAACAAAAATGAGGTCCATTTTGACCAATATCCTAAGGTCCTTTGAAAATTAAAGTCAAAACAAAACTTCCTTTCTCATGCATCATTTTTGCATTCATGGTCTCCTTCAAAAAAATCTAAGCTTCATGTCTTTCTCTCAGTGGTCCGACGCTCTTGTCCAAAGTCAATTTGCAAGTCAACACTCGTGTTAATCAAGAGAAAAGAATGGAAGCAATTGAACAAGAGAACCGTCAGCTCCGTGAACAAGTTGCTACACTTCAGTCTGATACGGATAGGTTGACTACTGTGATGGAAACTTTGTTGAATGCACAGAATCAGGCACATCTGCCGCCTCTTCCTTCTCAAGCTTTGACAAGTACTGTGTTAGAGACTTTTAACTTCAATGAGAGTTTTCATCCCAATGTTTCTGGTATCCGGATTCCTGCTTTAACAGTTCCTCAAGTTACTGTGTCTGTCACGTCACCAATTTTGACTGTTCTAGTTCCTGTGGTTCACACTACACCATATGAGAATGAACTTGTTTACAATACCAAACAAGCTGAAAGTGTTGGGGCATTCTCTGTGGATGTTCAAAATCAGTTTGATGAGATACAACGTGAGATTCGTGCTCTCCGTGGAAAAGACTTGTTCGGAAAGAGTGCTCATGAGCTTTGTCTAGTGCCAAATGTGAAGTTTCCGCCTAAGTTCAAAGTACCCGAGTTTGAAAAGTATAACGGGAACTCTTGTCCTCAGTTGCATCTTGTGATGTATGCTAGAAAGATGTGTGCTCTAACCAAAGATGATCAGTTGCTAATTTATTGCTTCCAGGATAGTCTAACTGGTGTTGCTTTAAAATGGTACATGAGTCTGGTTAGCGCCAACATCAAAACTTTCAATGATCTGTGTGAGGCTTTCGTCAGCCAGTATAAGTACAATATGGATATGGCACTAGATAAAGATCAACTTCGAGCCATGGCTTAGAAAGACAAGGAAACTTTCAAGGAATATGCTCAGAGATGGAGAGGAGTTGCTGCTCAGATTAGTCCACCTCTTAAGGAAAAAGAGATGGCTAAAATTTTCCTGAAAACTCTTGACACTTTCTACTATGACAAAATGGTTTCCAGTGCGCTTCATGATTTCACAGACATGGTAGACGTAGGTGTGCGCATTGAGGAAGCTCTCCGAGAAGGACGTTTAACAAGAGAGACTGCTTTTTCTAGAAATGCAAGAGGGTTTGGGTCGGGCTTTGATACAAAGAAAGAACAAGAAGCGAGTATGGTGGCTCATGGGAAGCCAAAGAAGAACAAACAACAACATGTTGCTGCTATAATTCCTACTACTAATACTGCTCAAAAAAGGTCACCTCAATATGACCTGATTCCTATGTTATATGCACATTTGTTTCCAATTTTGATTGAGAGGAATCTGATTCAGACTAGAGCACCGCCTCGGGTACCTGCAAAATTGCCTTATTGGTACAAACCAGAGCTCTCTTGTGCGTTTCACTCAGGGGCACCTGGCCATGACATCGAACATTGTTATCTTCTGCAGTCTGAAGTTCAAAAGTTGGTTAGGGATAACAAGTTCTCTTTCGAGGATGTAGACCCAGCTCTGTTATGCATAGATATGGTTTGACACCATAGGGTTGTTGTTGTTGTCATCTCTGGTACTCTTTCATCCAGTTGAAATTGGTGATACTAGGAAGTTCATCCCTATGATCGCTAGGCTTTTATCTCTTTTTTGTCAAGCATTTGTTTGTTTTTAACATTATGCCTTTTGTCAAGTACTTTCAATACAATAAACATACATGTTTTTGAATTAATCCATTCATATTCACTTTTCTCTCACTTTATTACTTACAAACTTGGAGCGAGGATGATGAAAATAAATAACTGATTTTTGCTGATATATGCTTTCAATGGTGAAAAACCTAGCTGATGATGTAAGGCATTGTTTCACTTCCTTACACTATTTCATGCAAAACAAAAAAATGACACAAAAAGTTTTGATTTATGCTAAATTGAGCCACTCTTGCATATGTTCTTGTTGTTATCTGATTCTCCCAGTTTCTTGAGAAATGTTCTTTTAGAAAGAAAAAAAACAATTTTGGTTTGACACTTGACATGACAGTTTGAGAGTATATAAGCTGTTTTGCACTTTTAGGCTACATCATGAAGGTTTAGTGATGATTTCAATAAAATCGGTACTGTTTTAACACCTTAGACTCTCAGAAGTATGCAAGATTAATTTGAGTACTAATTTCGACAAAGTCTTGAATTTAAGTTTTAAGGTAACTCTTAGTAGTTTATCTCAGCAGTCGGCACCATCTTGAACACAAACTAAGTGGGGAGTCGATGAACATAAGTGAATGATCCAGAAATGAAAGTTTGCATACTTTGGTTGTTTTCCTAAATGAGAATGCACTTATTAAGTTAGGCAACCCTCACTCGTTTGTTTAATCCAACAGTGGTTGAACATACAAAGAAAAACCATTGTAAATACACCCATTAGTGGTTGGTTCAAATGAGTCTGATTCTGAACTTGGTAGGGCGGATTACGATCTGATCCCCCACAACTGCATTTGGGAAAAAGAAAAAGGGGTTTACCAAACTTATGTTATCAGCACCCCTCGGTATATGATCATAATCACTAACAGATTTCCTACCATGAGTGTGTACAAGATAACGGGCTTAATGTGATTGCACTTGAATGAAAAGGGTGAATAAAATTTAAGCAAAAGTTAGAGTCACAACAAAATACTTCAGATTTGTCTTCAAGTGATGAAAGTCTTTGACTGCAATGTGTGGTTTTGTGTTACTACAGTACCCTTGGTTTTGATATCAATTACTTCGTTTTCTTATCTAGCCGGCAACCACGTATGATTAGAGCTGTCATGTCCTGTTTCAAACTTTTGCTAAAAAGAGTTACTTTTTTATGCTTAAGGACAAGCAATGTACAAGTATGGAGGAATTTGATAACACAAATTTATATCATTTATTGGCTTGATTTACATGAATTTTTGCATGCTTTAATACTCAAAAGACTTAAGTGAAGTCAGGTTCACTATGAAGGCATATTCAGCAAGTTTATTGTTACGCTGACTCCTCCTGTTTGTTTAATCAGTAATCATCTTTTGTACACACCATATGTGTTTCCATTCAAAAATGCAAAAAAATATATATGTTCAGTTTCAAATAAAAAAGTTTCAATTTCAAAAAAACTTACATGTGGATTTTATCAAAAATACTTTTCAAAAGAAATAATTTCACTTGCAAATTAATACTTGACATCAAAAAAAATTCTAGCTATAGGCTGATCAAAAGCAAAGTTGACATGAGATGCTCCAAGCCAGGGGCAAGTTATCTGTGGATTCTGCCAATCAGGGGCAAACAAGTTGAATATTCTGCTTATCAAGATTGAAAATGGTTCAAGATTTGACTACACTACAAGCATCAGTTGGTCAGGGGCATACCCTTTAAGGTATCAAACAGTTGGGGCATACTATGTCAAGATCATATATTCCTGAATAGTTACATGCTGTGAAATATGGCAGGATTTTGGTTGTCATATCATGAACAAAAAGAGTTTCTACTCTCAGTGCATACTAATGCAGTCAACAAATACACTGCCTAAGTGTAAAAGGTCAACCAGTCACGCTCTTCGAGCAACTCTTTCAAAGATTTATCAGACTGATGCATGAATCTAAAGCAAGGGGCAAGTTGTCTCTACTCTCTCAAAGTTATTCATCAACAGCAAACATGTTTTCTCTAAGAGAATGTCAACAATCATCTCAAGAAAGGTTGAGAGTTTTGTCTTTAGTACAATCAAGTTTTCTGTACAGATCGTTCGGTTAAAACGGTCATTTTTCCAGAGAAGTTGTTCCTTCCCCAAGAGGAGTTCTCTTGCTTCATCTACAGCAACATATACACATTGTCAAGATACTTTGAGTTGTACTGTGACGTTGACTTGTCTCTAGTCTCGCTCCTTCTGTCTGTTTTGTCAGTAAATATTCACAACATACATACATTCATAACATGCATTCATACATATCATTTACATGTCATATACATTTACATCATTCCTACATTACTACATCATTTTACAAACTTTCTGTTTCTTTTGTCTTGTCCGTGTCTACAAAATAGAGTCGGGATGGGCATGTTGTTCTCTCCAATTAGAGTGTCAACTTAGGCAGATAAGTGTACACCTCTTGTTTCAAAAATTCCCCACTAGACTCCTCTCTTGTGGATGATGGTTGTTTCAGTTTTTCCTACAACAAAAAGGAAAATTTCCAGTTGAATTTATTCTTCAATTGGACACAA
Organism: Trifolium dubium; assembly: GCA_951804385.1. Classification (NCBI taxonomy): domain Eukaryota; kingdom Viridiplantae; phylum Streptophyta; class Magnoliopsida; order Fabales; family Fabaceae; genus Trifolium; species Trifolium dubium. The sequence goes on along the minus strand of OX638062.1, from coordinate 29,157,320 downwards.
AGTCTTGTTTTATTGTTTCCCTCCGGTTTGTTCCCGGATTGGACATCTATTCAGAGCAACAAGTGACAAGTTTTCCACACAAGAAGCTTGTATTTCACCAGATACACTTTACAATTGCTCAGGTGGTTTTATACCCAGTGAATCTTACCAAGATATATTACACAAAAGATCACACAAATCTTTTTCTCTACAAACACATACATTTTTACAATCTAACCTACCTGCGTCTCTTTTGAAGTTCCCGGTAGAGTTATTGATCCTCAAAGATGAGTATTACCTTTCATACACTATCATTATACGGTAGTTGGTAATATATGGTCATTGTCTTTTATACACCACCACTCTGTTGGATGGTAGGCAGTGTCTCTCATCTTTTCATATTACCTTTTATACACTATCATCATACGGTAGTTGGTAATATATGGTCATTGTCTTTTATACACCACCACTCTGTTGGATGGTAGACAGTGTCTCTCATCTTTTCATATTACCTTTTATACACTATCATTATACGGTAGTTGGTAATATCTGGTCATTGTCTTTTATACACCATCACTCTGTTGGATGGTAGACAGTCTCTCATCTTTTCATATTACCTTTTATACACTATCATTATACGGTAGTTGGTAATATTGGTCATTGTCTTTTATACACTATCACTTCATTGGATAGTAGATGATGTCTTACCTTTTCATATTACCTTTTATACACTATCATCATACGGTAGTTGGTAATATATGTCATTGTCTTTTATACACTATCACTTCATTAGATAGTAGATGATGTCTATCTTTTCGGATTTCCTTGGCACACTGCCATTCACATGGTAGGAGTTAACTCCTTGTTTCATTATCTTGACTTGCTGTCATTTTGTTGGACAGTAGATAATGTTTCATCTTTGCATATTACTTTCACACACTATCGTTTGCATGATAGTAAGTAATATTTGGTTTCTTCATCTTGACACGCTATCACTTTGTTGGATAGTAGATGATACCTTGTCTCTTCAGTTCAAACTTGCTGTCGGTCAGTCGATAGTAGTTGATTCTTTAACATTGTATGTCAGTGTACAATGTTCCAGCTGTCGGTCAATCGATAGTCGGTGTTTTCTTCAACATTGTATGTCAGTGTACAACGTTCCAGCTGTCGGTCAGTCGATAGTTGATGATCTTAAACATTGTATGTCAGTGTACAACATTTCCTTCTGTCGGTCAGTCGATAGTAGTGGATTACATCTTTTCCCAGTGTTTGGTTACATTCCCCAGTGGAGTTTGTATCTCTAATGGACTCGGGGCACATCTTGTTGTTTCAGTCGGGCCATGTTTTGTTCTTCCCCTGTGGAGTCTCAACTATGCTTGTTTTTTATCTGTCTTTAACAACATTCATACAAAATTCAAAAAAATTCATTGTCTGCATTTTTGCATCGTAAGCATTATTAGAAGATTTTAGGTCCAAAAATGGTGCACATTTTATATTTAAGTCTCTTCAATCCCGTCTAAACAAAGATTTCAATCTTCATTTCTCCGATTGAAGAAACTTAAATAGGGGCAGCTGTAGCACCCCAATTTTGGACCTACAAATCCAATTTTGCATTTCTTGCATAAAAATATACAAAAAATATTTTATTTCTTTTTCATGCATTTTTCTTTCATTTTTCACATTTTTATCATTTTTCTTAAATTTCCTTTTATTTCACTTTATTTTAAATAGTTCGCATTTTAGCGTAAAACTCTAAGATATCAAAAAATAGTCTTTTTCTATTTTACGCTAGTTTTATATTTTATTATCATGTATTTCAAAAAATATCAAAAATATTTACGTTTTATATTTTATTTCCATCCATTTTAGTTCAATTTATTTTCATTTACTTTTATTTTAAAATATGCCAAGAGAGGAAAGAGTAGAGCACAAGTTGCTCTATCTCATAACTCATCAATCTTATCTCTCTTTTTCTTTTTCCAAAATAAATCAAAAATGTTATTTTCCACCTCAAAGGAATCTTTCCACATTGACCACTCACTATTTGCCACTTCACATCATCTCCATCATATATCATATTTCCCAATTAAAAATAAATAAAAAATATCTCATTTTCATGATAACCAAAAATACCCCTTAGCCTAATCTTTTTTTCTATAAATAAACACTCTCATTGATGAGAGAGAGGGGGATTCATTCACAAAACCCATTCTTCATTCACAACTCACAATTCTCACAATTCCCTTTACCAAAAAAATACAAAAAAATAGAAAAAGAAGAAAAAGAAAAAGAATGTAAGAACATTCATTGTTCTTCACCCTTCCATCTAATAAATCAAAACAAAACTCACAAATAACTCCAAATCAACACTAAATCTCATCCTCAATCAATCAAATTCATAAAACCATACCAATCTCTTTTCTCTTGTTTTCCAACTATTCAAAACACAATCAAAAGCCAAAAACACCATCAACTTCATCCTCTTATATTCACTCTCGGATCCAACTAAACCCACAAATCCTCAATCGAATTTCACTCCGATTCAATTCATTTCACTCTTAGACGTCTCAGAACGCAGAAGTCAACCTGAAATCGCTTCGAAATCCACCGGAAAACGTCAACCGAAACACAAATCGGATCCAATCTTGAGGTAGTGATTTTGAACGCTATAGACCTCCGTTTTTACTGAAACTTGGTTCATTAAACTCGCAAAAGAACAACGAAACTGATGTACATATCAGTTTCCATCAATTTTGCGTACAAATCCTTTTCATATTTCTAGATCCGAACTTTGGACGCTCGTTTTTTTATATTCTATTGCTCTTTTTTGAAAACTAAGTGTAGATTCGGAATCTACGTGAGAAAACGAGTCGAATCGACTACTCGAACGCGCATTTTGGTTCCGGATTGAAGCTTTTACAACTCGTCCTAACGCGTCCATGGCGGACGAGTCACTCACTGAGTCACTGAGTGGGTGACTCGTCCGGATCTAGATGAAGAACCATGGTATATGCCTCATTTTGTAACTTTTGATCCTGTTCGTCTGATTCCTGCTTTTAATATGGTTCATGTGATTCGCTGATCAGATCTGGTTCATCCGATCAAGATCAAAGGATGATAAACCGTCGTCCCATGGTAGTCACGCGCGTCTGAGCCGTATTGGATCTTGGATCTGGTTCGGTTCAATCCTGGGATTGAACCGCCTGAACCGGTCCGGTCCAGGGCAAAACGTCCGGTTCAGATGTGTTGGGCCTCTTTCGGCCTCTGTTTCTGTTTTTCTTCCTCTTTATTTTCTGCACCCCCCTTAATACTATTACACCCCCTCTGTTTTGTTTATTTATTTTCTTTCATGTCATTTTATTTTTATTTTTTCATCTATCTTCTTTCTTTATTTTATGTCATGCATTTTATTTTATATCATTTTAATTTCTTGCAATTTATTTTTGTCATTTACATTATACAATTCACTTTATGCATTTTTGTTTTAGTCATTTATATTTCATGTCATTGTTATCATTGCACTATCTCTTGCTTTCTTTTTGATTATTATCATGGTTATGAATTTTGGATTAAAACTATACCTTGGCAATAGAGACGGACCTAAGAATGACTCAAAAAATATAGTATAGTATAGTTATATAGTTTAGATTATTTTAGTTTAGTTAGTTTATTTACTTTTAATTCCGTCGGACTTGTAATTTTATTTCTTATGTCTTTGCATTCTCATTCAATTGTTGCATCATTTATGTTTAATTTTTCGCAAAACTCTTAGAATGTACTTAGACAAAAAATGTAACCCCAAAGTGGATGTAGTACTTGCATTGCATGCATTTTATTTTTATCGCTTTCCGCACAACGCTAAAAAACCAAAACGTAAAAAAGCGAACTTTCATTTCCAAAGAGGCGCGTTAGATTAATCTTTAGAAAAAACTTAGAAAAATAAATAAACAACTTCCTCTCTCTCTAAATACGACTTCTTTTAGTCCAACACCAAATTAGTCGCATGATTAGTTTTTTAGGAATAACTTTTAAATTTTTGCAATAACTTTCTTTTCTCAATCCAATCTCCACAAGCACACACAAATTCTCTCTATACATCTTCTCCCTCCAATTCTTACAACTTCTCCCTCATTTTCTTAAACACATTAAAAGCAAATAAAAAGTAATAAACTAGAGGTTATCATAGGATACTATGAACGTTTAGGATGCTAAAACCTTCCCTAGGCGTAACTAACCCCCGAGCTTAGAATCTCTCCTTTAATAGGTTTTCGACACTTTCCCCTCTTTGGAAATCCCAAAATCCCCGCAACAATATCACTTCCAGAAACGTGAAACAACCACAAAACACCAATAAACACATCAAATCCGAGCTCATTTTTTGGGGTTTTTTTTGAGATTTTTATCTCACTCAAACTTGATCAAGGCTCAGTGCTATTGGTTCAACTGGCGTCCAGTACATCTCAGTAGAAGGGAGCAACAGTGAATCGCAAAGAAATCAAGTCACAAAGCATGGAATCCGAACCACTTTTTGAGCAAACTTGAGGTAACCATTTCGAACTCCATAGTCCATTATTTTGCATGATTTTTGTTGCTGTGAACTCATGAGATAGTGTAGTACCTTTTCCTTTAATCACTTTCTCTTAATTTTGCATGAATCTCATTTTCCATTTTTTGGGTTTGAACTTTGTGCCTTCGTTTTTCAAAATATGTTGCTCTATTGTGAAAACTAGTTGCATATTCATGGTCTGTGTGAAAAATACTATGAAATAGAGTATTCATTTGCTTGATTTGGTGTTCGTTTGAATTTTGTGTTGTTTGAAGCATTTATGAGTTTATTGTTCTTGCGTGCTCTGTTTGTAGTTCATGAGGTTGAAGAAGACAAACCTCTTTGCCACGTGTCGCGCTCCTATAGGCGCACATGTTTAGTTTTATATTATTCTGGTTTATGGGTTTGAGACCGGATTCTGGGTCAAACCCACCGACCCGGTTCGCTGGATCAGGGTCCTGGATCTGGGCTATGGTAGATTTGGGCCTAAATGTTCTTTTTTGTTATTTCTGATTGTTTTTTTTTTTATTTATTTTCATACCTCTTGCATGCTATTTACACTCCCCACTACAACTTAATGTTTTTATCTTAGTTTTATTTTTTAGCTTATTTCAATAAGTGATTATTTGGGACAATAGCTTATTTAAGCTTATTGAGTTCAGATTTTTACACTAATATTTAAGGATCTCTCTTGAGGTCTAAATTTTAATTTTACATATTTTGTTAATGTTTTCTTGTATTAGTATGATCACCACTTGTTTGTTTGTTTTCATAATTAGCTTTTCATATAATAGTTGCATGCATACATATTCATGTTTAGGGACATTTGCACTATGCATTTATTTTACAATCATCCACTTTACATCACAATTTACATGACACTTTACACTACATCTCTACTTTACATTACATCACATTTTACATGATATTTGACACTACTTTTTTACATCGCATTACAATTTCACTACACATTCCTACATGCATACATGCATTTGAAACACTACCTTTTACAATTATATCACAATCTTCATTTTGCATTTTTACATGACATTACATTACAACTTCACTTTACTTTTTTACATGCATACATGCATTTGCATTTAGGTTAGGACATTGCATCATTTAAAAATGCATGTTAGAGACAATATTTTACTTTATAAAATCATTGAGCTCTAACATTAGCATTAATAGTGAATGACCTTTTTTTGGCCTAAATTCATTCTCTTCACAAAAATAAAAACTTTTCTTTTTGATAAATAAAATTGCATGTTGCTTGTGTGCCTAGGTTAGAATTATTTTTTGTTGTGAGTAGCCTCCAAAAATGTATTATCATGTCTTTGTCTCCGACACATTTCTTTCACACATTCCACTTTTAATTAGGATGTTATTTTGCGATGTTTCCTTTTCCTCTCGTATGTGCATTTCATTATCATATTTATTTCTCCGCACTTGCATTTTTACTTTTATGCATTGTTATTTATTTATTTATTTTATTGCTTATTATTATTCATTCAATCGATTCGATATGGTTGTAAATATTAATTATTCAATTGGGTTGTAATAGCGTAGGACTTTATTTATTGCTTTCCTAGCTCACACATCACACACAACGCCAAAAAATTCATTTCCAAAGGAAAGGACTCGTAGTTAAATTTCAAATTAATTACGAGACTTTTTTTGAAACCAAAAAACCTTTTTAAAAAAAAAAAACAAACGTACGATCTTTTTATAAGACAAACGCAAGTTCACCTTAATCTCAACGTCACTACAATCATTTTAACATGCTTTTATCACAACATTTTTTACAACATCTTTTCTTACAATCTCTCTCTCAACAACTACAATTCTCTCAAAAAAATCTTTTTACAAACAAAAAATATTTACACATCTTTTCTTTTATTTACTTTATGAAATAAAATTTTCTTAATTTTTTCCACTTTCTTTTTTCCTCTATACAATTTCTCCCTCCATTCTTAAAAGCATGTATCAAAAAGCACAAAAACATATAAGAGGTTACCATGGAGTACCATGGGCGCTTGAGGTGCTAATACCTTCCTCAAGTGCAACTAACCCCCGTACCTTAGAATCTCTTCTTTTAAAGGTTTTCAATTTTTCCCCTCCTTTGGAAATGAAAAATAAAATGTAGTGGGGTATGTCTCAAAAATCCCGCAACAGAGATAAGGTGGCATAACTTCATTGGTCCATGCTAAAGATTTTTTGGTGAGGTGGTGACAACTATTTTTGATTTATTTTAAAAGACATAAAGAGATAATATTGATGAGTCATGAGATAGAGCAACTTGTGCTCTACTCTTTCTCTTCTTGGCATATTTTTAAAATAAATGTAAATGAAAATAAATTGAACTAAAATGGATGGAAATAAAATATAAATGTAAATATTTTTGATATTTTTGAAATATGTAGAAATAAAATATAAAATGCGCGTAAAATAAGAAAAAAACTATTTATTGATATTTTTGGACTTTTACGCTAAAATGCGAACTTTTTAAAATAAAGTGAAATAAAATGAAAATAAATATTTAAAAATAAAAGGAGATTTAAGAAAGATTATAAAAATATGAAAAATGAATGAGGGATGCATGAAATAGGAATAAAATATTTTTTGTATATTTTTATGCATGAAATTGAAAATCGAATTTGTAGGTCCAAAATTGGGGTACAACAATATGGTATGGTTACATGAAATTGTCATGCATAATAATAGGTTGCATGTTTTGTTTATTTCGTCCTGTATTGTGATATGTTAATTCTTTATAATGACGATGATGTTATAATATTCATGCGTTGGTCTTGGTTTGTTGTTCTACATTCCATAAGTTGTCATGATATTTGGTTTATCGCCATTGGATTATACGTGCATATCTTGTACGTATTTATATTGATTAGGATATTCATCATAAAGTGCATTTCGATAAATGTAAGTGCACGATATGATCATGTTAAAAACGTTTTAATACTTGATACTTCTAACAAGTTCTCTTCTTCTTTTTGATATTGTCAAAGGGGGAGAGATTTGGATTGCACAAGCTAAGGAAAGAACTCTTGATTATCAACATATCAAACGCATTATGGCATCAACTCAGGGGGAGCGTGCTTATGGTTAGCCTTGATGTTTGCGTCTGTATACATATTGCTATTTTATTGCATATTAGGTATAGGCTTAGTTTAGCTTATGCAAAGTTTTGACAATTATCAAAAGGGGGAGAATGTAAGTGCACCAGTTCACTCCCATGTTTTAATAATTGTCAAAACTCATGAAAATAGTGTAGAACATATTTTGGCAACATTAGAAACAACTTGACAGCGAAAAACTATTTTTAATCTTTAAAAAATTGATTTTAAGGTTCTTTGTATCGATACATATATACTTGTATCGATACAAATGTCCTGAAACTATTTCAGACTGATTTTGAGCATTTTGTATCGATACAAACTTCATTTGTATCGATACAAAAACTAGTGTTCAGGGGCAGAGAATCACTTGTGTATCGAATCATGCTTGCATGTATCGATACACACCTAACTCTCTCAAAACACTAGAGAAAGCATTGTGTATCGAATCATGCTTGCATGCTTCTATACATATCAGTCAGGTTTTTGAGAAACTGATATATGTATCGATACATACTCGTGTTTGTATCAATACATAGGTCAAATATTTCAAATTTGAACGCTGGTCAAGGTGTTTGTATCGATACATACCATCATATGTATCGATACATGTCTGTTCTGTTTTGCCTAAATTTGCTCAATTCTATTTTCACTATAAATAGCAATGTGAGTGTTTGTTGTAATTATGAGAATCCATCTGAAAAACACATTTGATCAAGGTTTAAGAGAAATTTTGGATCAAAGACTTATTCAACACAAGTTCTTCATCTTCTATCAAGTCACATCAAATTTGAGATTGAGTATGGGATCAATCGAAGGTTCGTAGTTGATTCGGTGGATAACGTTCGGTGCAATTCGCGGTGAATCAGAATTGCGATCGAGTTGAGTTGTGTTGGAGGTTTGGATTTTCATCAAGGGTTTCAAGATTGTGCGATATCTTGAAGGTTCAACATCAAGGAAGGGAAGGAATCAGCTGGACGTTCGGTGCGAAGGTTTTCGGTACAAAGACGGCGCATGATTGGGACGTTGGAATCAGAGGTTGAAGCTTCTAGAATTGTTGAGATTACTTGGCTCAATTTGCATTAGATTGAATACGGTTATTCGAGTCTTTGTAAATTGTGCACTATCAAAGCGTTTTTTAATAAATTGCTCAAATCGTCCTTTTGATGATTTGGGGGGAGACGTATCTGGCCCGAAGCGAGGACGACGTGAAAGCCCAGGGAACTCCCTAATCATCTGGTTGTGTCTTTCTATCCCTACACTTTTACTTTTCGTTTTGTTTATTAATTGACTAAATTGAATTCGTGATCGTAAGTGTTCACCGTAATTCAATTGATTTGAAACTTGAATTTTTGATTGTGTAACTTGATTGTGAAACTTGTTGATTTTGTTTGTGTTAGAATTTTGAAAAACAAAACATAAACCTAAATTCAATTTGTCGCTAATTGTTCTAAGGCTTATACTACATTTCCTTTGATCGAAGGGTGCAAAGTAGACTATCGATCCGGTAGCCTTCCGCGTACTCGAAATATTTTTTAAAACCTCGTTGTATAGAAAGAATCACTTATTCACCCCCTCTAAGTGATTGCCATATAGTCTAACATACAAGAACAATTAAACCATTATGGTACCTGATGTATGTGGCAACATCATCACAATTGAACAAGAGGTATCGATGGGCATGGGTTTTCGTAGCTGACTCTAGAAAAAATGGTTTACCATTTTTTTTCCCGCATGAAGGACGGCCAGTAGATGAAAAGTAATCATTTATGTCGACATCACATAAATCACTATTGTCGTAATTTCGACTTTTTCTATTCAACCTTGTGTTAACACTCTCATGCAAATATCTTGAGCAAAAAATCAAAGCTTCTTCAGCCAAATATGCCTCAGCAATAGAACCTTCAGGATGAGATCTATTACGGACATAACTTTTAAGTTTACACAAGTTTCTTTCAATGGGATACATCCATCGAAATTGAACCGGACCACCTAACCTAACTTCATTTGCTAAATGAATAAGCAAGTGAACCATTATGTCAAAAAAACTAGGAGGAAAAATCATCTCCAATTGACAAAGAATTTCAGCAATCTCTACTTCTAAGAAATCCAAATCTTTTTCTTGGATAACTTTTTTACATAGAGAGCGGAAAAATGACCCAAGACGAATTAGAGGTTCAGCCACTGCATTAGGCAAAGTGCTTCCTATCGCTACTTGTAATAAGTAATGTAACATAAAATGTGCATCATGACTCTTGTAGCCAAATATTTTCTTATTACCAACTTGCACACACTTTGAAATGTTTGATGCACTCCCATCCGGTAATTTGGCATCCTTCAAAACACCACAAAAAATAGACTTCTCATGTGCACTCATTGAAAAACAAGATTGTGCATACTCTGCACGACCTCCACCAATCTCTATCGGATGAAGTTCCTTTCTAATTCCCATATCTTCCAAATCATAACGAGCATTAAGGTGATCTTTTGTCTTCCCTGGCATGTCTAAGAGAGTCCCAATAATATTATCACATATATTTTTTTCAATGTGCATCACATCAAGATTATGACGCAATGTATTTTCAGCCCAATCAGGTAACTCGAAAAATATTGATTTCTTCTTCCATGGACCATCAATTTTCTTCTTTTTTGTCTTGCCAAATATAATCTTAATATTTTTTAATTTTTTCACAATTTCTGTCCCTTTTAACATAGAAGGTGGGGACCTAAGTTCTTCTCTTCCATTAAAGGACCTTTTATTATACCTCCAGGCATGGTTCATTGGTAAAAAGACACGATGACCCATGTAGCATATCTTGCGATTGTGAGACAAGTATTGTGACTCAGTTTTATCATTGCAACACGCACATGCCTTTTTTCCTTTGGTGCCCCAACCTGATAACATAGCATACCCGGGATAGTCACTAATAGTCCATAGAAGTGCTGCACGAATTTTAAATGTTTGGTTTTTTGAGGCATCATATGTATCTACACCTAATTCCCACAACTCCTTTAACTCCTCAATCAATGGTTGAAGATACACATCAATGTTGTTTCCCGGTGATTGTGGACCAGGAATCAACAATAACAACATTGTATATTCAGATTTCATGGACAACCATGGCGGATAGTTGTATACTACCATCATAACTGGCCATGTACTGTGTGATATACTCATGGTTCTGAATGGATTGAAGCTGTCACTCGATAAGCCAAGTCTTACGTTACGAGGCTCAGAAGCAAAGTCAGGATGAAGCATGTCAAAGTCCTTCCATGCTTGTCCATCAGCAGGATGCCTCAATTTTTCATCTTTTGAGCGTTCTTCTTCATGCCACCTCATTTCCTCTGCTATTTTTGAACACATAAATAGCCTCTGAAGTCGAGGAATCAATGGAAAATGTCTCAAAACCTTTGCAGGGACTTTATGATCATACTTTGCTTGCTCAGGAAATTCACCCTCTACTTGAGTGAACTCCTTCCATCGTGAAGCCTTACAAATGTAACAAGAGTTATCATTCTCATGATCTTTCCAATATAACATGCAGTCATTTGGACATGCATGAATTTTTTTGTAATCAAGACCCAAATCACCAATCATCGCCTTTGTTTTGTTAAAAGATTCAGGAACATTTAAATTTGGAATCGCTTCCCTCAATAATTCTAAAAGGGAAGTGAATGATGCATTTCTCCACCCATGTAGACACTTTAACAAGTAAAGTCGAATTATGAATGATAAAGTAGAAAAGCTTTCACATCCTGGGTATAGTTCTTGTTTTGCCTCATTAATCAAATTGTAAAACTTTCTAGCATCCTCATTGGGACCCTCCTCTTCTTCTAGCACATTTCTGAAAGTGTCATACAATAAGCCACCAATGTCGTCATCTGAATCTTCTTGATCTTTTGTGTCCTTGTCGATTTCCATTGGTGAGGGCATCTCTTCTCCATGGTTTACCCAAACATCGTATCCTTTGACAAAACCCGCAGCTATTAAAAGATCACGAACCACACGTCTTCTAGCCCATTTACCATTTGCACAATGAGCACAAGGACACGAAATTTCAAGCCCTTGGGGTCGTCCTTTTGTATATGCAAAATCTAGAAAAGACTTAACACCATTCCTATATTTCTTCCAATGTCGTGGGAGTTTAGTCCACTCTTTGTCCATGCCTTTAATAATTCTAATGCATAAAAAATTATAATTATAATATACTATGTGTGTGTGTGTGTGTGCATATATATATATAGGAAGCACAATCCTAAAAATAATAACTATGTTATGACTATATGTGCATTTTTTATTGGCCGAGCATAAAGTCAATGTTACAAAAACAGTAAAAACAAGGCTGAAACACAATCCTAAAAATAAAATTATCTAGTTACAAGTAAAACAATAAAACAATGTTTTTCGTAAAAATAATAATTACCAGTTTCGAGAAGCCGTCCAAAAGGAAGTTGCTTGACAAACACTACTCTCTTTCCTTTAAATCTTCCGGCAAGAAGAATCAAGACTGTCCAGTGAGTAAGGCTAGCCCTAAAAACAAAAGTAAGAAACATATAAGATCATTCCAATCATAAGAAGATTTGATAGTGTATAAAAAATAATACATGATAATGCATGTAACAACCTCATATTTTTTATTTTTATTTTTTTATAAATGTGTGCTTAAAACAATAAAGTAATGCTGCTGTTTTCTTGAAATAAATTAATCATAAGATAACTCAAATGAAATTCAATAGGTGAATAAACTTGAACGAAAATAAAATTACTTCAAGAATTCCTAGCGGAATAAAATCCATCTCCGCATTTCTAAACAGTTTAAATACTGAAGTTAATTGAAAATAAAAGTAGCATGCCACAACGGCTTATTTAGTACGAAATGTTCTAAATTTGCAAAACCCTTTTTGTTTCCCCCGCACGTACACACTTCAAGCAACATATTCAATCAAGCTTCTCTTCTTGAGTACCTAAAATGTTAATTGTAAAGGGTCAATTTCCTTATCCACATTGAATCATACTCACCACAAGAAAAATGCCATCAAACAATAATAAAACACTTCATCAACGAAAGATAGAAACTTGCCTATAAATTTTATTATTATTATAGCTAGTATATCTACTAACTTATTGTTTTATGACTCTGTAAGTTTCTGGAGACTATGCAAGACACATCCGAACAATTTACCATTTCACTAAAGACTGCCACTATGACTCACCCTACCACACATGCCAAATACCGTCAAAACCCGCCACACAGGCGAACACCATTAAACATACCACACAGGCCCGAAACCATCAAACCCGCCACACAGGCGAAAATCATTAGACATGCCACACAGACCCGAAACCGTCATACCCGCCACACAGGGGAAAATCATAAACATAACCATCAAACTTGCCACGCCGACTCACACCATACTGACTCTACCATGATGCATGACTCTATAAAATAATTCAATTCCCTTTTTTTCTTGCTCTGTCATCGACAATATATATTACAATTAACCCACCTGTACTCCTACTAATGCTTACCTAGTTCACAAACTTAATATTATATATATGTATATATGTATACGGTACATTCAGTTCACATTATTTTGCCACTTACACATTCATAAGCACACACTAAAGACAATAACATATATAGTCACAAGTATATATGCATATAGGTATCCTACACGAGATTCTAAAATAAATTACGTGATTTTTCTACTGTCTTGTACTACTATATATGTATATATGCAATTATTTGTCTTCCCCTTTCTCTAAATCCAATCACATGCCCCAAACAGTAAGTTTAATAAAATATTAGAATATTGTAATGTAAATTTCCTCCTAAGAGATAAATATTCTACTATCATCTCACAACAAAGTCCCTATGTAGCATGAATATATGGGGAAAAAGCCCTTACCTTAAGCGCTTTAACTTTCTACCTCGACAATTCTTGAAGTCCTATCTGTTACTCGACGAACAAGGGTTCAAATCCTAAAGAGACCAATCCTATTTTTAGGGACAAAACGATGATAGGATTAAACAAAGGAAGGGCCAAAAGAGTAGAAATTTGAGTTACCTTTGAGAGTCACAAGTGTTGATATAATACTTAAAATAGAATTGCAATTGTTTGTTGTCTCACGGTGAGGGAAAAAGTAAGTGGAAAAAATGGGTGAGGCCTCTTCAATTTATACTAGGCTCAGTAGAGGAAAATGAGAAAAATTGTTGATAGAGTGGGTGAGTTGTTGACCGAGTTTTGTGCATATGACCAGGGAGAGAGTTGGTTTCATGTAGCCTATACATTCCTATCCAAATTTAACAGTGTTCAATTCCCACATGTTTCTAATATGGTCTACTAAATGGAGCTTTACATTTCTAAGATAGCTAACTAATTGTTCCTACTTTTATGCCATGATATAATTAATTAATTAACAAAACATAGCAGTATGCATGTTCAGGTAACTCCAACATAACTTGGACTCATAAACATACTTTAAAATAGTTTAATAAGTCAAAACAAAACAACCCGACACAACCACTATCTTATTATACTCATACTAATTAATCATTTAAATTTATTAAATAAATTAAATATCAAAGAAATAAACTTATTAGGTTCTAATTAAATAATAATAATAATAAAAAAATAAAGGATGTTACAATGCATAAAAAATAAGAACATTCCAGGCCACAAAACAAACCCTCATACAACCAACAAAGACCAAAATAGAGTAACTCCAAAGAGACCTATAAAGCTTAAAACAAAGACAAGAAACAGTGCACCCCACTAGCACAAAATGCACAGACCATCGGCAACCAAACTGCCACAATACATTAGCAGAAAACTGTTAGTGCATAATTTTTGTACAGATGCAATAATACTTGAAACTAAACATGGCAGTTAATTATACATCTCAAATCCATTTCAATATCATTATGGCATGTATAATAATGCATAGTGTTTTGCACAACTGTGACAAATTTACCAAATTTTAAGAAAAACACGTGAAGCATGAATTATTTGCTAATTGCAATTATATATATACAGTGTGTCAAATTTTCAAGCACTTGACTACTTTTTGCAATATTGATGCATATGGTAATGGTATGAAAATACTATCTTGTGAAGAGAACTGGAGAATTTCAATGAGTTGCAGTTTGTGAAACCATCCTTAAGCAAACTTTTAAATGATAGTACTAATGTTGTGAAGATTAAAGATGCACTTAGTAACATACAATCAAAATCACAGTTCATACGATAAACCAGTACAATGCAGTGCAGTGTAGAAACAGAAACATGCAGCATTAAAAATAATAACGCAAAAATTAAATAGCGTAGTCACCATATAGCAGAAACACAAGAACCAAATAACGCAGTGCAGAAACAGAAACACATATAGCAGAAACAGAAAAATAATGCAGTGCAGAGCTGCGATTATGCAGAAATTAAACTGCAGAAATATTAAAAGAACTATTAGAAAAATCAAGTTGCGCATTGATCAAAGATAAGGCCTGACTATAGTGTTTCCCTGACTCAACAATCTACAATGGTGTTTCCCAATTTTTATTTCTCTCTAATTTCCCTTTTCTCTCACGGTGACTTCTCTATTTTTCGGTTGAAACTACAAGAAACTAATTGGAACACTTACTATTATCCGTCCTTTCTTTTATCCAAACTGATCATTAACTGTTTACATGCTGCAAAATTCAGCAATTCATAATACAATTCATTTTTTCTCAACTCTCAAGTGATCCAATTCATTTTGTCTCAACTCTCAAGAATAAACTGATCCGTAATTCATTTTGTCTCAACTCTCAAGTGATCCTTAACTGTTTACATGCAGCAAAATTCATAACGGCATGTTTGGTTCATATCCAAGTGATTGAACTCAAATGGTTAAAGAGTGAAATAATTTGAGTTCAAATTCTGAGTGAAATAGTTCTTAATCATACTTTATTTATCTCTCAATCGAACTTTGAATTACTAAGGTCTCTTCTTCCAATTAACTGATTAAGGGGTTTAACCAAAAAATAATTATATCAAAGTAAATTACTACTTAGTATCTAAATAACATTAATTAAGGTGCACTACTACTGCAGCCATATACAACAAAAATGTACAGCTTACGATTTGCACCAACAACAAATATGTATTGTTAATTAATTCATTAAAAAAAAGTAAGGGACATTGTAAACATCTTGTTCTCTCTTTTTAGTTTACACGGCTACTTAGTGCTTTTTGAGAAAATAATATATTTTAAAGTAACCGTAAGTTTCGGTGTCGGACACAACGCGTGTCCGACACCGACATCGGAACATGCCTAATCCGAGAAGTAACCGAGTTATCTTAACACTTTTATCCAAACACCGACATCGGAACATGCCTAATCAAACAAAAAGATTGATCCCAATTTGACAGAGTGAAGTAATAATTAAGAGACCAATTATATTAGCTAAAATCAAATTTAATATTTGACACAAATGTTGTATAAAATCAGAATTTCTGGCAATCCAAAGCATCCCTGAGATATAAATAAAAACCCATTTATGAATTTTTACCTCAATGAGTATGTTTGGTTAGAACCAAAAATGGAGTTAACAATCAATTAAAATCCAAAAAACAATAAAAATAACATGAGCAGTTTTGATAAATTTGCATTCTCTATTTATTATTAATTATTAAAACGAAAACTAAATTACAAGCCTATAATTACATACCTTAGATTTATGGATTTTGGTGAGATTAAGGTTTTGGTTCGAATGAATGTTGATGGTAGGAAGAACAGTGAATCAATGGTGGAATACGAAGTTGGATGGTGCGAGTGAAGAAGATTTATGGGTTTTGGGTCTGATGGAAAAAGATTTATGGGTTTTGGGTTTGGTGGAAGAAGAATAAAATGAAAAAGAAGAAGGAAATTTATGGGTTTTAGCTGCAATGGAAGATAAAGAAGAAGGAAGAGATTTACTGGATTTTGGTTGTCATGGATTAAGAAGAATAAGAAGGAGCATTGTTACTGAATTTTTGTTGCAATGGAAGATGAAGAGTGAATGATGTTGGAGATTTTTGTTGTTGCGCGTGTTGTGTTTCCTTATTTTGGAAGTATTTTTTATTTTTTTTAAATGAAATCAAACAAAAGTCACTGCGTTTTATGTTTTGTATCTTGCGTTTCATCACCTTTTAATTTTATTTATTTTTAATTTTAATTAATAAAAATAAAATAAGAGAGGAAGTCAGGAATAAAAAGAGGGAAAAATTCGCGGGCTTGAAATGTGAAATCAAAGCCCACGGTTTTGCAAATAAATAGGCAACGCCTACTGAAATGTGCTCTAATTTAATAAACATGCGTTGCCAAAAGGGGTTTAGGCTACACTTTGTTACGAGTTGCCTGTTAAACCAAAAAAGGCAACGCTTATGTTTCGGCAACTCGTATGCACCGTTGCTATTTTGGAATAGGCTGCGGTTTTGAGCAGAGTATCGTGCCAACATCTATAAACGCATTGCCTATTATATTTTTGGCAACAGTTTTTTAGATGTTGCCTAAAGTTTCGTTGCCTAAAGCCAAAAATGCTGTAGTGACTTCTTGAAAAGTCGCCTAATGTTCAAAATTGAAAGAGATGATCCGAAACATATTCGGGATTGTACCAAAGTTTACCAAAGAAATCATAAGACAAGAATAAGTGATCTACATCCTCCATCATGCCGCAACCACCCGCACATAACAAAACATTAGGTTGAATAACGTGACGCCTAATTAAAACACAAATAAAATCATGTTTAAAGGATAAACTTGTAAAAACAATATCTACTATCAATAAATTTATTATTATTATCAACTGTTATAATTATCGTGATTTCGTCCACCGGGTCTTTTAATTAGGAATAGATTTAATAATTTTTTTTAAGTAGTGTAATACTTAAAATTTTACCTTTAAAAATGAATATGGAGTATCCGGAGTTCGAGCCCCGACTCATATATGTAAAATATGATGTCTCTATGTATCAATTGAGACACATAAATATTAACGAAGTTAAAAAAACACACAAACTGTTTTTTTTTTATGCAACTCAATAATATATCAAATGATTTTGTATTAGCCTGAAATTTTATGAAAATGATGATCTATATAATATAAACTTTTAATTCAACTTATAAATGTAAATAATACAATAATTCCTTAAACAATGTAAAATGTCCATTAGTTTTTGCAAGTCGTTGTCTTATTATTTTTTTTTGACAAGTCAAGTCATTGTTTTTTTTTTTACACAAGTCATTGTTCTATGATATGCTAGGTCTCCTATTTATATTATTATAATTTTATGACAGATTTATTATGGTGGCTGATTAATAATATATACTTAGTTTAAAATTAATAAGGTGTAAGCTACTAGGTTTGGTCTAACATGAAAGGTTTGAATAATATACTAGAAGTTTTAATTTTATCCTCAGTTCCATTGTAAATCAAAAAAATTATAATTAAGAATCAAGATTTACATACTGACATTTTTAATAACTTTTATTCTCTTAAACCAAATTAGGGATCAAATTTTACATATATTTTTGTTGTTGTTAGAAGCTCTAGAGGCCAATACTTTTAATTATTTTTATTGAATTATTTATTAATAATATAATGTTTTATTTATTAATAATATAAGGCACTTCTTATGTTGGCTTGGTGGTATTGGCTTGGGATATAGGAGTATGCTCCTCCTTGAGGTCTCAGGTTCGATTCTCTCCAGTGACAATTTAGATGGGTTAGTTTAGCTTCTTCAAAAAAAATAATATAAGGCACTTCTTTATTATGTTTGTAAGAGTCCAAAATAATAAAGTCCCTAGAATAAATAGTCCGTTTAATATTAAGTGTGACTTAATCATGAGATTAAATTAAACATAAGGACGTTATTCTTAAAGTATCCGTAGTCGAGCTTTAAGGTGAGGTGGGATAACCTTAAAGCATAAAGATTATTATGAAGATAGACTGATGATCGCATCTCATGGATCATAGGATAAGGAGTTATCAAGTCTTGACATAGATATAAATATTAGGAGTAATATTTATATTGGATTGACCCGCTATGAGAGTACTACATGGAATGTTATGTAATGTGTCATAAGTTACTCTCATGGTGATAATGGCGTAAACCGCCTTTCGACCTGAAACCACTATGTACCCTAGATGTAGAGTCAAGTGCTTTATCACTGATCTAACGTTGTCCGTAACTGGATAATCATAAAGGCAGTAGATGGGTACTTTATAAAGCATGCTGAAGGATAGTAGTGTCCTAGATGGAATTTGCCAATCCTACATAACAGGATAAATGTCTATGGGTCCAATATTGAACAGAACAAGGATGACACAGTCTATGCCTTGTGTTCAATATAGACATAAGGGCAAAGGGGTAATTGTACATGCATATATTATCACAAAGGTTATGTTTTGATCACATGTCAATTTCTCATAACTTGGGTAGCAATGATGTGTTGCTAGATACCGCTCATTGTTTATTATATTAAATAAAAGATTTAATATAATTGTCAACGTTATGGAAACCTACAAGGGTCACACACATAAGGACAGTGGAATGTGAAAATTGAGAACACCGTAAGGTACGGTACACTTTAGAGAAATAAATATAATGTGATAAGGTATCACAAAATTAATGATAAGAGGTACGCCATAAGATATGATGGCCGCGCGTGCACATGAGTGGGAAGACTCATGGGCCGCGCGCCCTAGGAATTATCTTGTTGGGTATTTTTTGTTTGTTTGTTTCAAACAAATCTTATTGCTTATTTTGTTTGTTTTTGTTACAAACTTATCTTGTTGGACAAGACAAATATTTATCTTGGAGAACAAGATATTAAACTCTATAAATAGAGGTCTTGTACAAGAGTAAAAACACACAAGAGAAAATCATAAGAATTTTAGGGTTACTTGAATCCTAAAATTATGTCTCTATTTCTCTCTCTCACATAAAGTCCCTCATTCATAAGCTAGCACTTGGAGTGAAGTAAAGCTGTTCGTGTGGACTAGTTAGTAGCGTGGGTGACCTTCATCAACGCTCGTGATCATCTTGTCCGTAATTCAAGGGTTCTACGCTTCAAGAGGTAAAACTCTAAACACATGATCATGCCCCTTCGTAAGGATCTCTTAAGGAAAATTTTGAAATTCCGCTGCTTTACTAATCCTATTTTCCTTCAATTTTATACACTTAAAATTCACTTATTTTATTTGTTTGTTATGATGTTACGTCCGTTGCATGACGTTCCCAGGCTGACATGATCGAAGAACTTATATAATGAGATTATTACTTACAGAAAATTAACTATTCTTTTTTTTTTCTTGTTACAGAACAACAATTCTCTAATAAATAAAGTCTAATTATAATAAAGTTATTAGTCAATTAGTTAATTGTTGTATGAGAGTATACTTTTTCCCTACTTTTGTACCTATATAATTTTTTTCTTAATTATAGTTCACTGTCCTATTTTTATTTAGGGTTAAATGTGATGTTCATCCCTAAGTTTAATCTTTCATTTGATTTTTATATTTAAAAATAATGATTTATTATATTTTAAATAACATGACATACCTTATATATATATATATATATATATATATATATATATATATATATATATATATATATATATATATATGGATTTTTTATTAAGCAGCCAAAAAGAGAAAATATATTATTCCAATAGATTAGCACAAGGAGTGCTCAATCTATAGCAAATCCTGGCCTAACACAATCACAAAATACCAAGGCCTTTAAACCACAGTTGTAATAACTATCCAGCTATGCCCCCTAAACAAGCTGGTTCCCTCCAGCACCACTTCCTAGAAAAACTAAATTAAACTCCATTACCTTCCGAATTCCCAACCCTCCTGAACACCGATCAAGACAAAATTTATCCCAATGTACCTTACGAGCGTCCCCATCTCCGCCCCACAAAAAAGATTTAGAGAGAGATTTAAGGATAGTGATAATACCTGAGGGGGCTTGGAAGAAGGAAAGAAAGTAAACCGGGATAGACGACAAGGCAACTTTGAATTTAATTCAAAAAAATTAAATTGAAAAAATTAAAACTGTAGAAATAAAATTAAGAAATTCATATGATTAATAATGAGATTTTAAAATGAGTAACTCATATAAGAGTTATTTCTAGAGTCAACGAATCACTCCTCTTATTTTATTTTTTAAGAGTCAGAATTCGTACATTGATATCATATCTCTAACCATTTATTTTATTTGATCTATTGACATCGGATCTCTACACTTGTGAATTAAAAATATAAATAAATTTGAGAAAAAGAATGAAGCTCCCATGGCCAGCCTTTAGGGGGTGTAAGGTGTCCTAAGCTGCAGGACTTTTAATTTTTTGGGGCCTCCAAAAAAATCATATGTTAATAGGTCTATTAAAAAATTGATGATTTTAAAAAATAAAATAAAAAGTTTTAATATTTTTAATTTATTTTTATTAACACAATATAACCTGGTTATGTCTATGTTTTAGAAAAAATATTTGTTCTTTGTCAAAAAAAAAAAATTGTTCGATCTCAAACACAAACACTAATGCGTCGATTTTCTCTTTTTTTCTCACACCGATAAAAGGAAGACTTTCTTAAATAGCTAGAAGAAAATATTTTATGTTATTGATATTATGTAGGATTTGAAATTGTGTTATTATTTTTGAATTTTTACATTTTTTATTAAAGGATCTATTTTTAATATCTGGTGCAAGACTTCCAAATTCGGGCTGGCCCTCGAAGCTCTTATTCAAATTATTTAGGCACATGCAATTGCCTTAAAAAATTTGATGAGTTTTATAAAATATATTCTCCTAACAACCATAATGTGAACAGAAGTGTGGCTCGTTTATATGAATTTCTTGCCATACATATTATATTCATTATTGCAATCCAATTGAATGATGTAATATTAGAGTTGTTCAATCTACCAAAAAAAACAATTACAGTTATTCAATTAGAATTGATAAAAAAAAAAAAACTAATCATCTAGATGTCTTAGTTTAATTAATAAAAAATGTCAAAATTATTAGATCAGACGTTTATGACGGTTTGAATTTCAATTCCTTTACTTTATGTGTTTGAGTTTCTAATGACTGTTCATTTTTTCTATATACCCAAAAAAATGTTCATTGGATTAAAATGAAGATTAAATAATATTAAGGAAAAGTAAGAGCTTAGATCCTCAAAAAAGAAGAAGAAAAAGTATTAAAGAAAAAATCTATTTTATAAGTCATTAGTTTTTTTTTCATTGCCGGGAATCGAACCCGGAAAGTCATAAGTTCATTAACATATATTAGAAAAAGGGTCTCAAAGAAAAATATAAATATCTATCTAAGAAAAAAAAATTTAAAACAATGAGACAAACAATTTTACAACTTTCCAAACACTTTGATGCTCAAGTCAATAAGCAATCAAATAGTGTGAAGGGTAGGAATTACATACCTAGAATCCATGCCCAAAAGTCAATACGCGATCAAATGAGTTTTAGTCTCTCAAAAAATTTTGACATTTTTTTCCCTATTTTTCAGTCAACTATGTGTACTATATTTATATTCTAAACAAGATTTTGTATCCACGTTTTTAATTTAAAAAAATACTCCCAGAAAATTCAAAAAAACTTAACAAATGTTGAATTAAATATGAATTTTTAAGCACAAACACTCAAAAATTTATATTTAAGTCATCCCTTATTAAAAAAATTAAAACTTTACAAATCAATTCAATTTTTAATTTAAAGATATTAACTATAAAAAATTATTCAAAATTTTAGAGGATATACATGAGTTGACTAAAAGTAGAAACCAAAAAGCATTGCGGGGCTTTTGAGATTTCTTCCACTACATTGATCTTTCATTTTCAAGGAAAAGGGAAAAATATCAAAAACTTTTGCTTTTAGAGAGATCCTAGATTCGGGGGTTGGTTACACCTAAGGAAGGTATTAGCACCCGTCCGTGGTACTCTATGGTAACCTCTTGTATAAAATGTTTTTTGTGCTTTGGTGTGTGCTTGCAAGAAATTAGAGATAAAATGCGTGTTTTTTATGGTTTTTGAATTTGGAAAAAGGTATGTGCCCTTTTTGCGTACGTTCACTAGTGCAAAAAAAGGGTTTTAACACCCATTTTTTTGGAGATATTACACCGTTTTGAGTTCGGTGTAAATTCAACCGGTGAGATATGTATGAAGAATTTACACCGATAAAAAAAATATATTATACCATTTTTTATTTATATCAGGTGTAAAATTTTCATTATTTACATTGAATTACAACTATTTTACACCGGTTTTTAATTATATTAGGTGTAAATTATTTGTTATTTAGACTATTTTTAATAAATTTACACCTTATTGTATATATGAATAATGGGTGTAAAATACTAGTATTTCACGCCAAAATTTAGAGCTTGGAAACTGTTTTTTCCCAAAATAGTGGTGTGAAATTTAAAAAATATATTATCTTTTACATTAATCAAACAAAACTATTATCAAAATAAACAAAAATACGCCAATTATTCAATTACATGTAAACTTGAAAAAACTATTATCATATCACATACAAATTGAAAACATTAAAATTCCAAATAATTCTTCATATAATCTTCCTAATCTCTAAATGGAACTAGACATGGCTCATAGACTTAAAATTTTAGATAAATAAACAAGAAAGATTCTAAGGAGAAGATGTTGGGTTCTTGTCGATCAGTACGGTTGCCGATTATGTTGTTGTCCTATAGTGCTTCGGAAGATGGAGAAGATGATTGGAAGAGACGTACACCTAATAAATCACAAGCCATCAAAAAACTTATAATACATGAATCCTATGTAGTTAATCTTGGATAGCGGTGCGTAACACATATAAGAGAAATAACGCATATAAGAGTAAACCTAAGGTTCAACGTAGAAGAACCCTTCTTATTGTAGATACATGGATGAAGAGATAAAAATAAAGATTAAGGAAGAAGTTCACCAATATATTAAAGCAACAAACGAGAAGAGATAAGAGGTGACGTTAGTGGATGAGAGAGGATGGGGGAAAACGGCAACCCCGGTGGCGTGACTGGTGGTGGGAGAGAAGGGTTTAAGTAAGATATATAGAATTGGTTGATAGAGAGAAAGTGTTTTTGAAGTTTAGAACTGATTTCCTTTTTTTTCTATTTATAAAGATTTGTTAGTAAAAAAAAAAAAAAATTGTTTGTTTATGTTCACAATATTTATAAAGTGACTTACAAAAAAATATATATATAAAGTTTTTTTTTTTTTTGTTCAATATAAAAGTTTGTTTCTATTTTTAAGGAATAATGTGCAATTTATTGTTAAATTTCTTTTGAAGCAAGTTATTATTAAATAAGTCTACTTTTTCTGAAATTTTCTCTACCCACCCCCCACACTTCTCTTCCCCCCCCCCCCCCCAACTACCCTTTTTACCCTTAGGCTTGAATTGGGGAGTGATTAAGAAAAATCAGATTTTAGATTCCGACCTGGGAATTTTTTTTTGCGTTTTTTAGTTGCGACGGTGTTGTTGTTGAATTGGGGGTAATTTGCGATGGAGAACAGTAGGAGAAAGAGAGATCCTATCCGAGAAAGAAGAAAGATGCAAGCGGTGGAAGGCGGTGAGCGTGGTGGTGGTCGTTTGCCGGCGATGGCGGCGGCAAATCGTTTCTTCCTTCCATTCTTGCCGGCTATGGTCGTTTTGCCATGATGATTGTGTTTTTGTGTCTGTTATGCTTGGTGGTTGTGGTGGTTTAACGGAGGAGGGAGAGAAGAACAAGAACAAGTTGTGGTGTTTTGTAAGTTCTGCAAATTCTGCAATTTTTCTTCAATTTTTCTGTAATTTTGCAATTATGCAACTATTTTGTTTCTATACATGCAAATAATGATGAGACTTAATGGTTCATTAGCTAATTAGCGTGACACTGATTACGAGAGAAGACAAATGTATGTGAAAATGTCCTTTTGAACATAGAATTGTATGCAATCTTGTTATTTTATTTCTGGTGATTTTATTTATATAACAAATCATTGTCATGTTTCTTAGCTTTTGTGCTAAAAGTCTCACCACATTCACCTTTCAAACATATACAAGCACACTAAATTACACTCAATTTTCTGCAATTTTTGTAGTGAAGAAAACAACAGTAAACTTGCTAAGCCATTGTTAATGCGAATTAGCTCTGAATTAGCTACGATTTAGCTACAAAGTTCGGATTTTATAATCCGAACCTGCTAAAACCCCCACAAAATTCGGATTTTATAATCCGAACCTGCTAAAACCCTCACAAAATTCGGATTTTATAATCCGAACCTGCGAAAACCCCCACAAAATTCGGATTTTATAATCCGAACCTGCTAAAACACACAAAATTCGGATTTTATAATCCGAATTTGATTTTCACATGGAATTGAAGGTTAATTTTGGATTTTAGGGGGGTAATAGAGAAGTGTAGGGGGCGAAGAGCAATTTTCATTTTTCTCACCTTTTTTATATAACAAGTGTATTATAAATTTTAAGTGACTAGTCTTTCACTATTACACCTATTTTCTTTAAACATAGTGTCTAAAATATAATTTTTCTCACCTCTTTTATATAACAAGTGTATTATAAATTTTAGGTGACTAGTCTTTCACTATAACACCTATTTTCTTTAAACATAGTGTCTAAAGTATAGTTTTTCTCACCTTTTTTTATATAACAAGTGTATTATAAATTTTAGATGACTAATCTTTCATTATTACACCTATTTTCTTTAAACATGGTGTCTAATATTACAACATAATTCTATTACACCCGTTTTTAATTAAAGAGGTGTAAAATATCTAATTATATTCTTACTTTTCTACTAGTGGTTCCCTTTGTGAATGATCAAAATTCACATAGTTCCTCTTAAAAAGAGAAGGTTTGTTTAGTTGATTTTCAGAGAAGAGAATATTCTCATTTTGAGTCTCATTTTTTAACGGTCCAACATAAACATGCTAAATCAAAACCTCTATATGTCACAATCGAGAGAGATCAACTTGAACTACTTCAAGGTCCACTATTCCTCTTTTGTGAAATATTTGATTGAATTCTAGCAAATGTTTAAGTGGACATTCAAATTTTGAGACAAATAACACTACAACAAATTTGACATATAGCCACGGAAAACATTGGTGGGTAAAGGTCAAAAAACCGTGGGTATAAGTCAAAAAACCTATACCGACCCCAATTCGGTTTAACCAAACATTTTTCCATTGGTATAGTCTATACAATTTTTTTTTTAGAGATTGTACAAATTTTTTAAATATTAATAATAAAAATTTGTCAATATGCACTTTTGTACACACCAAATCCTCTATAATTATATTAAAAAACTATGTATTCCAAATATCTCAAACTCAACAAAAGACATTTTGTTTGGTAACACCTATAGAGTACATTAAAACAACAAAACAAATTCATGTGCACCAACGAACTTAGACCATAACAAAATTGGTACTAGTGCAAAAAACAGTTTTTAAATCAAGGAATTTAAATCAATTACTATCCACTTGATTTAAAAAGTACCACGATGGGGACACGGAGGGAATTTGGAGAGTTGTTTAATATTTAAGTTACTTGAACTGATTTAAAAAGTTTTATAAAAACTAGACTCTCACCCGCGCAATGCGCGGGTCATATATGTTGTTACGTGTAACCAAAAATTATTTCATAAAAAAATATATAATATTAAAAAGTTGTGATATTTTTAATAAAAAAATTGTAAGATTTTATACTAAAAATGGTAAGACAAATATAATAATATTGATTTTAAAAATATAAAATTAAACGATAAAATGTGAGACACATGCATTCAATATCAAATAATTTTCGTCAATTATGAAAAACTTCTCAAGCACATTAGAATTACAACAGTATTGTCGGATATTTAATATCTTTAACCATTTTCATAAAGTTACTTTTGATACAAAAACATACATTTGATCATTCGAATGCATGAGTCTATTAAAATTTAAAACAAACTTTAGACTATTTAAATAAAACTTTATTTCAATTTTCAAGTGATAGTGAGAAAGTTCAGTTTTGATATATTGTATTCACCAAATTTTACAAAAACTTAAAATGAAATAACATATACACAAAACCCAAAAAAAAGAAACCAGTCATACTCGTGAAAAAATAAAATAAAAAAAAGGAAAATAGAAAAAACCATAGACGAACAATTATAGCAACAATGAAATCACATTTAAAGAGGATAAGCATTTCACAACTATCATCAATATCGAAACATGATTAAATTATAAAAATAAGTTAAAATAAATTTCTATTATTAATTAATGGAATGTTAGTCTCTTTCCAAAAAGGATAAACCTTAAGATACTAACTTTTTCAAAATGATTGCAAGGTAAAAAATAAAACATATGTTTGAAAAATCTAAAAGGTAAAAAAAAAACATTAATTAAAAAATAGTATTAGTAGAAATGTTGAGAAGAGAGAACATCGTGAGAGAGAACGGTGAAGAAAAAATTGTTATTTTTATTGTAGAAAATAAATGTTGAGAAGTGAACGGAAAAAGGTTGAGAAAGTGAAGACAAAATAACATTTTTTTTTGTTCCATGAGAAGTGGATTTTTATTTTTTTTACTAATGAGAAGTGGAAAAGATTGAGAAATGAGAATTAGTGTTATTGGTAGTTGAGAGTAATTAATACTATAGTTTAGGAGGGAAAAAGTAAGATTAAATTGTTGCTAACCTAACAACATTTAAAAATAAGAGATAATTAAAATAAAATCAATTTAGTCAATATTACTAATACAGTATTAGTAACACTCTTTCCATTCCATACCAAAAAAAAAATACTCTTTCCATAATTCCATTGTTTATCAGTGAAACGATAATTACCTCCCTCTCTAACCCTAAGTTGTTCTTCCTCTCAGTGAAACGCAAATTACCTCCCTCTGAGAAATCGATTACGGTGAAACACGTTCTGGCTATCCTTTTAAGGTTAGTTCAAATTCTCCTCATTCTTCAATGAATTATGATTCTAATTTCGTTTAACTGTTATAATTCGTCCTCCCGTTTGCGTTTGATTATCAAACTGGCTTACTTTCTAGTATACAATTTGGTTTGTTTTTTTAAATTTATAAAATTTAATTTGGTATCTGTATAGTTACAATCAGGATGTTTTGTTCTTAGTGTCGACACCTATTTTTGTTCTTTGTTTATGTATTAAATGGAGTGGTAGTGATGGTTTTGTTTATTGTGGTTATAGGGATTTGAGGATTTTGTGATCCTTTTTTTTGGCATGTGTTATTGGTTTTGATTTAGAACTTATGCTGTACTATACAGATTTAATCACAAATGTTGCAGGCACAAGTTTTGTGTTGCTAAGGTAGATTATACCATTTTACTTCCTTCATTACTTGTGCATTAATAAGAAATCAAAAGAATCAACTCCCATTTGATGCTATTCACATGCTAGAACCGTTTTCTTATGACAATTTATTCTTTTATATTTTTCACACAATGTTGGAATATTCCTTCTTATACTAGATAGTCCTTATACTATATTTTTTTTGCTTCTAGTTTTGTATGTTTGTATGTACCGTTTGTGAAAGGAATGATTGTTTCTAACTGATGGAGATACATAGCTTCTCATTAGTATTGTAGTTTTGAATTTGGTTTATTGATGGTGATGCTTGCAATAAATCGAATCTTATAATCGAGCAATTGAAGACACTGAGATGTTCATTAATGATGATATAGGTACCATTTTCTTGTACTTCTTTGTTATTGTGTTTGTTTGTTTTAGTTAGTGCTTTGAAGTTTTAGTTGATAGTTGATACTATGTTGCTTTGAAGTTTCTCGCAAATTCCTTGTAGTTTTAGTCTTATCTTTTTAGTTGGTGTGTTGCTAGATTATACAAAAATAGTGGCGGAGCGGATACCATCGTTGTGTCTATTTTATGCATGCATGTGATGTGATTTTGCAGTAATAAAGACAAAGATCTTGAATTTTGTTGATTCTGAAAAATGGGTTTTGGGAAGTACCCATGCTTGTGGTTGGGTTTTTTTTTTTTTTTTTATTGTTTGTGGTTGTGCTTTCATTTCCATGCTTATGTGCAGTATCTATTTTATATACCAATCAAATATATCCGTTTTGATTTTTTTCTTTCTTGGTACACTTCATATAATATCAATAGCTAGTTTGATTGAATTTCAGAAATAAATTGTTGTATAATTTACTTTAGCTTTGTATTGTCCATTGTGAAGAAAGAACAACGTTGGACCAGTTGCGAGTTTACCATCCTTCTCCCTTCATCGTTGCTGAAAAACACAGGTTGTTCCTTTTATTTCATCACTGGCTAATGCTAAATTACATAGCTTTCATTTCATATGATGCAGATCATTCTAAGTACCCGGTACAAGTACTTCACCATTGTAGAAGTACCCATACCTCACAGATTTTGTTCTTGAACTATTATGACATTGTGAATAAGTGTAATGCTACCATTAGAATAGGTGGCATAATTGACCAATTGTGTTTTTTATCAAATAAGTAATTTTGTTTTGTTGCTTCATTTGTTGGTTGAATAATTATATTAATATGCTCTAGTTTTGGTCAGTTTTTCTTTCCCTTGGTAGTTCTGCGCTTTTTCAGTTTGATGTCACTTGTACATTTTAAACTAAGCTTAACTTTGAGTTCTCTTTTTTCCGTTCGATTTGATGTAGTTAATGTGTATGTTCCTAAGAATAGAGTGACTAATCAACATCAAGGTTATGGATTTATTGAATTTTGGAGTGAAGAAGAAGATGATAAAGTATATGTGTTTTTGCTTCTTTGTACTTGTTATTATTTGCATCAACGAAATGAAC
This sequence comes from Trifolium dubium, assembly GCA_951804385.1. Taxonomy (NCBI): domain Eukaryota; kingdom Viridiplantae; phylum Streptophyta; class Magnoliopsida; order Fabales; family Fabaceae; genus Trifolium; species Trifolium dubium. Next base: position 29,127,793 of record OX638062.1, on the reverse strand, counting down.
ATAAACTAATTACTAGTTGCTTATTGTTTCTTATCTTACAGGTCATTAAGGTACATGACATGACTAAACTTTATGGAGAACCAAATCATGTAAATAAGGTATGTTTACTATTTCTACCTCTATGTGCGTGTCTTGAGGTATTTTCTATTTCTATTAAGTATAAATTGGCTAATGTACTAGAATTGATTATGCTTATTTTACCAATAATGAAGTTACTGTGTTTAATTCCCTTTTGAATGGAATTATTATTTTAATTTATTTCATTTTATATCATTCTATTATTTATTTATATATTCATAGAAATATAGCTTAAGCATTCCTTTAATTGAGTGAAGTTTTTGTACTGTGTTTAAGTTCTATTGTATACTTATCTTACATTGTTGCTCTGTCACTTGGTGAAAGTGATGTTTCAGTGTCTATGCTACTTGATTAAATAATATTGATTTACTATTTTTTATTTATTTAGGCATCCCAAGATCAAAAGAACTTGTTAGTCAAAAAAAAGATCAAAAGAACTTGTTAGTCAAAAAAAAGATCAAAAGAACTTGGATGTTGGGGGTAAACCTTTTCATTGGAAATCTGGATATTGTAAGTCACTAAATTTGCAAGTTATGCTCTTAAACAAATTCAAATGTGGTGGGCTTTGACATGTAACAAGATATTTATTAATTTTATTGCAGGATGTAGATGAAAAGCTCTTGTATCAGTTGTATGATATTTTTAGTGCATTTGGAGACATTAGGTAGAATGATAGTATGATACAATTGTATTTTGTTAGTGTGTAAGTATAAATTGGTAAATTTATGTTTCTTGATGTTATTATTGAGTAATTCTAGTGTATAAGTATAAATTTAACAAATTCATCTTATTTGGATTAAACATGTTTGTGCTAGTTAAATTCTTATTTTATATTATCAAGAATAAAGCATGAGAAACATCAGGAAATAAAGATTTTATTTATAAAAATAAATAGATTTTAAATCAGGTGAACTGATTTATTATGTGTGATTTTAAATCAGGTGAACAGATTTACGATGTGTGATTTTAAATCTTCTGAGCATTTTAAATCGGCCAAACCAATTAAATAACTTCATTTTAAATCGGGCTAACCGATTTAATAAAAGTTTTTAAATCAGGTCACATCTGATTTAAAAACATAAAACTTATTAAATTGGTGGGAATTAAATCGGACTAGAACTGATTTAAAAAGCCTTTTTTTAACTAATTTAAAAAGTAATTTTTACACTAGTGTGGTACAACTTGAAAACAAATGACAACCATTGCTTACTTCTAATCCATCTCAAAATTACAACTATAAAAACTAGCAACCAGCAAAATATGAAGGTGTGAAAAACACAAGAAGGGGGTTGAATTTTGTTTTGGGTATTTTGAAAACTTCTTCGAAGTTCTGAGAACCTATCAGAAGTTGCAGTGGATAAACTAACACAATAACGGATGCATAATGAAAGCAAAGTTAGAGATAGAGAGAGCGACACAGGCAATTTTATGCCGGTTTCTCTCACAAACCAAGAGTAGTCCATTCCTCTTTTTGAGTCTAAAAACATGTTCAGGGTTTTGATTATTTTCAAATCCAGGAGGTTGTTTCACATACACTTCTTTAGAAATAAAACCATTTAGAAAAACACTCTTCACATCCATATGATATAGAGTGATACCATGATTAACAGCAAAGGAAAGAAGTAACATGATAGCTTCCAATCTTGCAACTGGAGCAAAGATTTTTATGATATGCTAAGTCTCTTATTTATATTATTATAATTTTATTTTATGACTGATTTATTACGATGGTTGATTAATCAAGGACGGCATTATTAGAATGTCTAATAATATAATCTTAGTTTAAAATTAGTTAGGCATTATTCCATAAGTGTAGTTCAAATGGTAGCTACCAGATATATTATTAGAATGGTCTGGATTCGAACTCAGAATTCCACATTTCCTAATATTTATATGTTTGAGTGTCTAGACACTAGGTTATTTGATAAAAAAATTAGTTAAACATTTTTTATGCAGAGTTTTACCACCATTTTTTATGCAGAAGATACCTGGTTCAAATAAAAAAAATTAAATAGGCATCAAGGGGGTTTGGTCTTCTTTGTCTTTCTCTAATTGTGTTGGGCTCGTCTTTTTTACCGTCTAAACTTTTAATGTTTTGTTTTGTGTTGTAAGGGATTTAGTACTCTTTGTACTCCCCGATAATATATCTTTAAAATAATCTTATAATATATATGAATAGATAATTACACATGAATAAAAAGTAGATGGACAAAATCTAATCTTTGAAAAACTACTTCATAGACCTAGGTGACACGACATTGACATGCATGTATCTTTGGACTCTTTTCAAAAGATCTACAGTCTCTCGTGCAAGAAAGCCAAAAGTGTCAAATGCAAAAGGTATAAAAATGTAATAATTGTCACAACACGCTTGTTCATGTTTGGTCAATTTGCTTGAAGCAACATTGAGGGATGTCCACAGTAAAATCACCAACTCTTAGCTAGTCCCAAAAGTGAAGAAACTCTAGTGAAATATACACAAGCATGTTTCTCTCCTACCCATCCATACACGAGAAGATCTGTCGGGCGAAGTCTTGAGCATGTGACGGTTTTAAACACCCAAAAACAGATTTTTGTCTAGTAGTCATGTCGAAATGAATTTCTTAACTTATATGTAAAGATTAAACTTTTTTTTAAAAGAGTGTTTATAATTGGACCGTACCCAGCTAACCATATTTGGGCCATACACCACTGGGCCGAGTCTGAATTGGGCCTCCAGCAAAGCCCTCAGCCCAACCGACTGAGACTCCACATCCAACACATGTTGCACGTGTTTTTCACCTTTGCACCCATGATCTCATACGCGCGGGAAGCAGAAAGTAGACATGATCCCATGATCTCCCACAAAACAAGCAGTTGCGCTTGACACCTCCATGAACGTGGGAAAACCCCACGATAAACATACACAAACCGCCCCTCGCCGGGCCTATATATAGAGCTAAGGCATTAGGCAAAAACCCAGAGCAATTTTTCCCAAAAAAGCAATAGACGAAATACTGTCTCCTAAACTCTACTCGAGTACATTTGGCGCCCACCGTGGGGCCGCGGTAAAGTTCATTTCCCGGCCACCCCGTTATATCACTCATGGCGGTAGACGAAAGTCCTACCCACAGTGACGATGACAATGGTACGAACAACATCCAGGCTACCATTGCAGAACTACGCAAAGAACATCAACAGATGCAGTCGCAGATGCACCGGTTGGAACAAGAAAGGCAAGCCTCTGACGATTCGGAGGACGACATAACCCACCAATCCCAACCGCTGTCGCAAGCTATCTGGGACGCTCCCGTCCCGGATAACTTCAAACCGCCTCATTTACCATCCTTCGATGGAAAAACCGACCCCCTAGAACATCTAGTAGTCGTCGGTACTCAACTCGCCATCTTAGGAGCAGCAGAACCCCTGAAATGCAAACTACTCTCAGGGACATTGAAGGAAGCCGCCCTACGTTCACTACAACATTTTGGGCCTATGGCAACGCCAGATTTTTAGGATGTAAAAAAACCGTTCTGGTAAACTGTCAAAGAGAACGGTTTACATATTCCGTTGCAGTAGTGTATATATTTTTCGCCAACATGTTTTGCGATTCATCCATTCCTAAATTTCAGAAAACTAAACACGGTAATCCTCTTCTACGATCATAATTCCAAAACGCGATTCATCCAAAATTTTAGAAACGTTCGTTCCTAATTATTCTGTTCAGAAACCTAACTATTGATTCTTCTTCTTCAAAATCAGAAATCGATTCTTTTTCTCACAGAATCAGAAATCGATTATGAAACGTTCGTTCCTAATTTTTTCAGTTGTTGGCCTAAGAAAGATGAAGAAACACGATTCATTCGAAGAAAGTGACGAACCCTAGCCTCTTTCAAAGAAACACGATTTCTTCTCTACTCTTCATCTTGGCAAAAGGCTGGCCTCATTCAAAGAGAACATGATTCTTTCCGACATCTATTCTGGCAAGGTATTCACTCGTCTATTCATTTTCAAAGAGAACGTGATTTGCTTAAATTTTTAGTTTTGATGTTTTGAAAATACTTTGTTTTTCTATCTTAACCTAATGTAGTTATGAAATCTTTTGGGAAAATTAGTAACTAATAAGGTGAACTTATTAGTAACTTTAAGGAGATGCAGTTTAGATTAAGAATTTAATTTAACACTTATTCAATAAGTAGTTATTGTTTAAGTGCTTATGTATATCTATAACAAACAAAAAAATGATGGTATAGTTCACATAAATTTTGTACATGCTTTTTGATAAATTGTACTATAGGTAGCATAGTAAAATAAGCTTTAACTTGGTTAATTTTTAAGTATTTGCTAGTTGTAGGTCTAAGAATAGTGAAATATTCATCCATGTATTCAATTTTTTTGGTGGCGCGTGATGTGCTGTGTATGGTGTGAAGTTGACGAAGTAGTTTGTCAAGGATTGGTGGGAGTGGTTAAGGGGAGTTGGGTGATTTGAGTGTTGCGGGCGGGATAGGTATATAATGCTGGTGGCTACCATTGCTATAAGGAGGATGGGGGTTAGAGTCATGATGTGAAACTCATTTGATGTAGTTTCTTTGTTTATCCTCTTCCTCTTTTAAGCTCATACCTAGAGTGTTGTAGTTAATTATGTTGTTGTTGACATATTAGGTTTGTTTAATTGGTATTTGGGAAGCTAAATATGATAAGAAAACTTATTAGACGCAAAAGAAGTTCTCCACCCACAGTTGGATTTTAAGCTTTATAATTCATAGATCCAACCATTAACCATGAAGTGTTTCCATTAGCTTTTTACTGTCTCTTTTTTTTTACACAACTTTCTGCTATACTAACTAGTTTGTTTGAGTCCAGCCCTATAATTAGTTTTTTGGTTGGTTCTTCTCCTCTCTTAGTCTTGGTTTTAATTTCTTTTATAATTTTCCACTAGTTTGTGTATTTCTGTAATACCTGTAGTGTTTATGCATAATTGCATAAGTTAGATGTTGCAGTTTTAGCATTCTGTTTTGTTTGCATAATTATGCAATTATTTATTTTACTTTATTTGTTTCTGATTTGTGAATGTTTCTGGTTGTGTGATTTACTGATGCATTTGTTACATAAATATTTTTTATTTTTATTGCATAAATGTATTTCTTGTTTATGAAATATGGTTTGTAAAATTCAACTTTATACTTTTTTTTATTTGGTTTCATTTCTGATTCACATGTGTTCACTATCATGTGTCTTTGCATCAGCCATTCATGTGGAGATAGAATAACCATTTGTTTCTTCTTAAGGTGTATGTGGGTTTTGAATAGAAACAGAATAATTGTATGTGTTTTGAATAAAGTGAGAGACATAGTGAGAGGTTAGGATTATGATAAGATGATGTAGAAGAAAGTGGCTATTATACTTGTATGCATGATACTACAGCTCTTGTGATATGTTGGCAATGTTTGGTATACTTGAGAACTCACTATCATTGAAAATTGTTTTCAAGACTGTTTTGAAACCATAGCATATATATGATGGAACATTGTGTGTTTGACTACAAGTTTCTTGTAAAGCTTCTCTTGTCTTTGCAAGTTGATCAATTATTGATAGAGTTATATTCAATTCATTGTTAAAATGTTCTGTTGGCAGTGGTATTTGCTTGTATTCTTGGCTTCCTGCTAGTGCAATATTGTAAAAAAGTTGAAATTTAATATGTTAGTCTAACCACCCAATTTGTATCTAAGGGTTTTAGTGTTGTGATTCTTTTACTACACTCTAACAGTTACTATAGTGGTCCTTTAATGTTCATTGGTTCTCTGGTTTTGTGTGGTCTGTTATTGTTTTCTTTTAGCAACCGGGGCTGTTTTCATCTCATTTGTCTATTACTTTTGTGAGTCTTTTAGTGGTAGGGGATGTTTTGTGTACATTGCTACTTAGTTATGCATGTTTTGATTTCATCTCTATGTTGGGAGCATTATTTATATACTACTACTATTTTATGTAAGCTAGATAAAACTTCAAGACGTGATTGAAAAACAAACAGCCAACCTTCTTCATATGATTTTCAAAGTGCACGTGGTAAAGTAAAACTTGAATGAATTGCGAAGCTTAAAAAAGAACACGCTGATGAGGTAAAATGATAAGATACACGAGATAATAATAACGTAAGATTGAACTAATTCTCAGGAAATTCTTGCAACATATGCTTAAATCCGCTAGACCATTACTCAAGCATTTTTGTTTAGTCAGTTTTGTTGTGCTATGTTTCAGGATGCAGGTTCGAATCTGTTGGCGTTTTAGTATTGATATTGAGAACAATTTAAATACTTGGTATAAATAGTTTAGAAAAAGACTTGTTAGACTGGAATGGTTGTGTGGTTGTGCTTAGTTCGAATCTGTTCTAGTGAACCAAATAAGACTTGAACAATTTAAATATTTGGTATAAATAGTTTAGAAAAAGACTTGTTTGAATCTGTTCGAATATGTTTTGTCTTAGTTTCATTGTCTGGTTGTGCTTAGTTGAGTTTTAGAGATTTGGTTGTTCTATAGTTAGTAGCCATGCATAGCATGTTTCACATTGGATGTCTAATTTAATTGCATAGACCTAAATGTTGATTTATGTTTCTGTAATTGGCTTTGTTTGGTCATAGCTTTTTTTATTTTTCATGCCTCTGTGTAGGATCTTAGTGTTAGAGCTTTTTAACTAGATATATAGTAAAGATGTGCCCCTTGTTTCTTTTTTCTTTCTGAATTTAATTATATTACTTTTATTTTGCAGATGATGAATAATGATAATATCAATGATGAAATGCAGGATTTTGAAGAGGAGATGTGATGTTTAATTTTTTTATAATAGGATCGGATATACATTTTGAAGATGTTAAATTGATTGTGAATGATTCACATTAGGATACATTAAAGATGTTAATAGTTTCATTTTGATGATGTTAATTTGATTGTGAATGATGGAAATTAGGATATACATTAAAGATCCAAAAACTTGATGTTGATCAATGTTATTTTGATATATTAATGAATGACAATCATTTTATTTTTATTTCTTATGAAATTTTTTAATTTATTAGGATCATATTGAAATTATTGTTCTTTAAGTATTATAATAATAACAACAACAACAATAATAATAATAATAATAATAATAATAATAATAATAATAATAATAATAATTTATTTATAAATTTGATTTACACCATATTTTATCCATTTTTGTAAACCATTAAAAAAAACTTCAGTTTTTTGCAACGGTTGCAAAGGGTTGTTGTATCTAAGAATCCGTTGTTGTAGTCACTGTAAATGTTATAGATTAAAAGGTCTACTAGAACGGTTTTATATTGAACAACGGTGAAACACCGTTGCTATATCCTCTCTCAAACCGTTCTATAATTTAAACCAATGAGAACGGTTTTTATCTTAAAACGGATAGAAACCGTTTTGGTAGGGGACAACAAAAATCGTTCTGTTATCAACTTTAAAACAACGGTTATATGTTAGGCGTTGCAGTTGGGTAAAAAACCGTTCTGAAAGGCTAAGACAACGCCTCAGTATAAGACAGTTCTAAAACCGTTCTTGTATCCTAAGAGAACGGTTTTTTCATGTTTTAGAACGGTTTTCTGGTGTTCTTATAGAGCGAAAATGTTGTAGTGGTTGGTACATGAATCTGCCGGATCACTCCATCTCAGGATACACAGATTTTTATCGGAAGATGATAGCGCAATTCGCAGGAAGCAAGCACGTCAAGGTTACCGCCACCAGTCTCTTCAGCCTACGCCAAAGCCATAACGAGACACTCAGAGAGTATTTGGCCCGATTCAACGAAGCCATCATCAAGGTATCAAACCCAAATCAAGAAATGTTCGTGGCAGCCTTTCAGAATGGCCTAAAGGCGGGACAATTCAACGAATCCTTGGTCCAGAAATCAGCTTCCGATATGGAAGAGGTCATGAAGCGTGCCGAATGCTATATCAAAGGTGAGGAGAGCAACACTGAAAAGAGACAGAGAGATGCCAGGGAAAAGTTCCCTGATAAAAGGGAGCATAGAGACGGCTCCTATCCGCGGTGGAGAGACAGAGGCGGAAGAGCTTACGCCCCCTCCCAGTCCAGATACTCAGAAAGATCTCCTTGAGATAATCCTCAGAACACCCGTTTCAACGCCAAAATGATATACATCCTACAGGAAGTAATGGATGCCAAGCTAGCCACTCGACCAAGAAAGCGAGACCCGCCAGTCATCATGGGCCCAAACAGAAACGCCTGGTGCCACTACCACAGGGCAAAGGGACACGATACTGAAGACTGCTACCGCCCGCGCGAGTTGGTGGAAGAACTCATGCGAGATGGATACCTCAAACAATTCATCGGCGAATACTTTGAGGGATCCCGCTCGCGAAGAAGGACCCGGTCCCCCAGGTCACCCCAGAAAGAGAAGGAGCCGGACAAAGCTGACAAGGTAAAAGAAGGCGCGCGAGACACCATCAACACGATAGCAGGAGGATTCTCGGGAGGCGGCGAAACGAGTTCCGCACGAAGAAGGTACATCCGCAGCATCAATCATATCAATTCTATGATGAGTAAGATGATCGTTCCAAACATTCCCGATATTACTTTCTCTCAAACGGACGCGGAAGGAGTTGCACCCCACGACAATGACCCGCTCGTAATCCAAGTCCAAATCTTTAATTTCGACGTAAAACGAGTGTTAGTGGACTCGAGAAGTTCGGCTGACATCATGTACTGGGACGCGTTCATAGGGATGCGGTTAACTCCAGAGCAGCTACAGCCACACAGCGGAACGCTAGTCAGCTTCTCTGGGGAACAAGTAGAAGTAATGGGGCACATCACTCTCAACACCTCATTCGGAGCGGGAGACAACTTGAAGACCGTCAAGGTAAGATACCTGGTAGTCAAAACACTTTATTCGTCATACAATATTATACAGGGCCGACCTGCAATCAACGCCTTAGAAGCTATCATATCGACCCTATACCTATCGATGAAGTATCCCCTGGACAACAGGAAAACAGGAAGGGTACAGGGCGATCAAGTCACCGCGCGTAAATGCTATCAGGCTAGCCTCAAACCAGGAAAGTGCAAAGTAAAGCAGAAAGACGATGACTCGGCAACCGAGGTGCTAGACCGAGTACATTTGACGCAAGACAACGTAATGTTGGACCCCAGAGAGGACTTCGAAGAAAGGAGGGTAAGCCCGATAGAAGAGCATAAGCAGGTGCAAATAGGACCGGACGGTGGGCACGTTACTTATCTGGGTACGGAGCTCGACGCCGTTGAAGAAGAGAGCATCATCCAACTGCTAAAAAAGAATATCGACTTATTCGCGTGGCAGCCCTCAGATATGCCCGGAATCGACGAATCCGTCATCGTGCACAAGCTGTCAATAGCCTAAGACGCCAAACCAGTGTCTCAAAGGAAAAGGAAAATGGGAGAAGAAAGGAGGAAAGCGGCTGAAGAGGAAGTTCTGAAACTCAGAGCAGCCAACTTCATAACAGAAGTCAAGTACCCAAGTTGGCTCGCTAACGTGGTAATGGTAAAGAAGGCAAACGGCAAATGGCGCATGTGCGTCGATTTCACTAACCTCAACGCAGCCTGTCCTAAGGATCCATATGCGCTGCCTAGCATCGATGATTTGATAGACGGAGCTTCAGGGTACCGCACACTGAGCTTCATGGACGCTTACTCCGGCTATAACCAGATCAAGATGAGCCCCCGAGACGCAGAATACACTGCCTTTATGACAAGTACCTGCAACTACTTCTACCGAGTCATGCCATTCGGGTTAAAAAACGCAGGCGCCACGTACCAGAGACTCATGGACCGAGTCTTCTCATCCCATATAGGTAAGAATCTAGAAGTATATATTGATGATATGGTAGTAAAAACTGCAGAAGCAGGAAAGCATGGAGACGACCTGGAGGACATCCTCCAGTCGGTGAGACGATACAACATGCGCCTAAACCCGACTAAGTGCTCCTTTGGGGTAAAAGCAGGCAAGTTCCTGGGCTTCATGCTTACCAGGAGAGGTATCGAGGCCAATCCCGACAAATGCCAAGCCATCATTGATATGAGAAGTCCCTCCACCATCAAAGAAGTACAGCAACTAACCGGAAGAATAGCAGCGCTCTCCAGATTCTTATTATCATGTTCAGAGGAAAAGTCTTTCCACTTCTTCAACACTCTCAAAAAGGGGGACAGGTTCACATGGACGAAGGAGTGCGAGGAAGCTTTCCAGAAATTGAAAAAATTCCTGGCCACACCTCCCATCCTCACTCGGCCAAGTCCGGGATCCCCACTTTACTTGTATCTGGCTGTATCCGAGTGTGCACTAAGCTCAGCCATCGTCCAAGAAACTCCTGAAGGAACGAAACCGGTCTATTTTGTCAGCAGGATATTCAGAGAAGCCGAGTCACGCTATCAGAAAATTGAGAAATTGGCACTGGCGGTCGTAGCCACTTCCCGCCGCTTAAGGCAATACTTCCAAAGTCACCAGATCATAGTCAAAACCGACTTTCCTATCAAGCAAGTATTAAGGAAGCCCGATCTAGCCGGACGAATGGTGGCCTGGTCCGTTGAACTATCGGAATACGATATCTCCTACTCACCCAAAGGCAGCGTGAAAGCACAGGTGTTAGCTGACTTCGTCTTGGAATCCAGCACCCCTCCTAACACAGACACTTCAAAAACATGGATGCTATCGGTAGACGGCTCGTCAAATCTAAAAGGGAGCGGAGCCGGAGTAGTGCTGGAAGGGCCTGACGGAGCACTAATCGAACAATCTCTCCGCTTCGAGTTTAAGGCCAGCAACAACCAGGCGGAGTACGAAGCATTGTTAGCAGGGATGAAACTGGCTCACGAAATGGAAGTCACGCACCTAAAAGCAAAAAGTGATTCACAACTCATCACCAGCCAAGTATCTGCCGAGTTCCAAACAAAAGATCCTCAGTTGTTAAAATACCTCACTCAGGTACAGAATTTGTCAGCTTGTTTTGAACACTTTGAACTGACGTATGTCCCCAGGGAGCAGAACGCTCGAGCAGACTTGTTAGCCAAGTTGGCCAGCACCAAGAAATCAGGGTACAACCGAACGGTAATACAGGAGACAATCTCCACTCCTAGCGTCGATTTGGACACAGCCAACGCTATCTCCTGCGAAACCGATTGGAGAACCCCACTCATCCAATTCATTAAGAATGATACCTTGCCAGACGACAAAGCTGAAGCCACCAAGCTGAGGAAAAAAGCGGCCAAGTACACACTTCTCGGACACCAGTTATACAAGAGAGGCTTCTCAACCCCTCTCCTGCTTTGTGTGAGCAAAGAAGAAGCTAAGCAAATATTACAGGAACTACACTCAGGCATATGCGGAAGCCATGTGGGAGCTCACTCCTTGGCAAACAAAGTCATCCGGGCAGGATTTTATTGGCCCACAGTGAAAAGCGACTCACTCCAGTACGTCCAAAGTTGTGATAGCTGCCAAAGACACTCTCACGTGCATCATGTACCGGCAGAGGAACTACAGTCAATCATGTCTCCGTGGCCATTCTACATGTGGGGAGTAGACATCTTGGGACCTTTCCCACCAACAGTAGGTCAGGTGAAATTTCTCATTGTAGCAGTAGACTACTTCACCAAGTGGATCGAGGCAGAGCCAGTGGCAACTGTAACATCCGACCGAGTAAAGAAATTCTACTGGAGAAGGATCATTTGCCGGTTCGGGTTGCCAAAATGCATAGTGTCAGATAACGGCACCCAATTCGCCAGTTTGGCAACAACAAAATTCTGCGACGACCTAGATATCCAAAATAAGTTCATATCCGTGGAACATCCTCAGGCAAACGGGCAAGCAGAGTCAGCCAACAAGGTCATCCTCATGGGGATCAAGAAGCGGCTTCAGCAGCAGGGGTCAAACTGGGCGGAAGAGCTGCACCAAGTATTGTGGGCATATCACACTACCCCCCACTCCACCACGGGCGAGACGCCATATAAGATGGTATACGGAGCAGATGCCATGGTACCTATCGAAATAATCGTTCCAACCCCGCGCATTGTACAAGAAGACACCGCACTCAATGACTTTCACAGAAAGGAACAGCTGGAGTTCTTAGATGAAACAAGAGAGTTAGCACAATTGCGGGAGTTCGCGGTGAAGCAACACGCTGCCAGGAGATACAACTCAAAGGTCACACCTAGAGAGCTACGCGTCGGAGACCTGGTCCTGAAGAGACCCATGGGCAGAGATAAGGGAGGAAAACTAGCACCAAACTGGGAAGGACCCTACCGAGTCCGAGAGAAGTTCCCCGGGGGAGCATACCGACTGGAAAATCTAAAAGGAGAGGTATTACCACGGACTTGGAATATCTCCAACCTCCGATTTTATTTTAGTTAAAGATGGATGTAGGCTAAAATAAGGGGGGCACTCTTTTCTCCTTACGAGGAGTTTTTAACTAGGCCAACCAAGTTATTTTCCTGTTATGTTTTCATGCAATTTTGCTCTATTCAAATGCAATTGATATATTCAGTTTTTAACGAAACCAACCGAATTATCTTCCTGTTATATTTTCATTCAATTATGCTCTGTTCAAATGCGATCGATATATTCAGTAAATTCTGGAAAATTTGTTTTCATATTGGTCGGCAAAAGCCGAGTTCGATCAAGGGCATCAACGGCCCTATTAACCAAAATACTAAAGAGGCAACATCGCCCACATGTAAAGTTGCTTATAAAACAAAAACATATTAGCTGGAAAGTTAATAACAGAGGCAATATCGCCCATAGACAAATCACAACTCATTAAGCAAAACGTATTAGCTGAAAAGTTAATAACAGTGGCAATATCGCCCAACAAGAAGCCACCACGTACTAAACTGAACGTATTAGCTGAAAAGTTAATAAAGTAGGCAAAATCGCCCAATTTCACTAAACAACCGAGACCCAAAAAAGGGTCATCGTCTAAACCGAACAATTATTATTTAGCAGAAAACACGGTAACTCAAACCATAAAGATATTAGACATCGTCAATAACAGTACTCTACAAAGAGAACGAACGAAAAGAAAATCAATAGTTATTATTCAGCAAAATATGGGAACTACAAACTGACAGACGCAAAGACGAGCAAAATACTAAAGGAATAAAATAAGCTTCTAGCAACAAGATCATAAACTTTCGACAAATGCCTCCACTTCATTCCATACTTTGGCAATTTCATCCCTTCTGGTCGCCACCACCTTCTTATCTTCCTGCACCTTCTCACGGTCAAGGTCCAAGGCTTTCATCTTGGCACACAACGCATCCAACTGATTACGCTTCTGCCGGATTTTCATAGTACAATAAGATAAACCTTTTTGATAATCATCCCTTTCCTTATATAAGGAGCCAAGCTGAGACTCTATAGGGCGAATGCGTTCACCAACTTCAGCTACATCCCTCCTATAATCGTGAGCCTCTCTTTCCAAATGCATGATGGCATCATTAAGGTCATTAGACTCCAAGATATAATCCTCCTGTCTTTCATCACAAAACTCATCATTAGAAATCACCATGTCAAAAAAAGGGAGATTACCTTCGATCATCCCACGCAACCTCTGGGCCATCCCCAACAGCTTATAATGGTCAGGACTCAAAACATTGGGAAGATCCTTCAAGTCATCTAGCATATTACAGAAAGTCTCGAACACACCACTCCCATTCAAACAGTCTGAAGGACCCAAGCGGAGAATAGCCGTCAGAGAATCGATGAGGCTGCTAGGAGTCTCGCCCATGGGGCTAAAAGAACGGAGAGTAGAAGTAGGAGAAGATAACCGCAACATAGCAAAGAAGTAGGTTTCCCAAAGAGAAACCCTCAAATATATAGATGCTAGCGTAACAAACATTCGCGGCTTAAGGAGTTGCATAACCAACAAATCAGGACAACAGTTACAACAACAAATCAACAATATTGCGCTTTGCAAGGGAGATAGAAACGAAGTACAGCAGGAAAATAGATAAGCACAAAATAAATAATAACAATGTGCAATATTACATCAGGATCAAAACACAGTACCCAGCGTACAGAACAGCGACCATATACATTGAAAAGCAAAATAACATAAACCCTAAGAGTTCTACTCGGTAGCAACTTTAGTCGGCTCGGGATCAGCTGGAGGATCGACCACTCGGCCATCAATCACCACTTTCGTCGGAAGTACGTCAGCCATCAGCTCCTCGTCAAGACCAGGAAATTGCACGTTGATGAGCATTTTACAAGCGTCGAAGGCATCTACATACATAACGCCTGCCTCCACTTTCAGCTGCTCCATCTTTTCATCCTTAGACGCCAACTGTTCCTTCAGCGAAATCAAAGCCTTCTCTTTCTCAGCCACCTTTTCATTGGCAATCCGAAGCTCCTCCTCCATCCGAGTAATCTCAGCATTCTTCTCTTTCTCCAGGGCGTCCTTAGCGTTAGTCACGTCCTTCACGGTTTTCTCCAACACAACAAGTTGTCTATCAGCAGCAAATAATTTGTCCCCCAGCTCAAGGCACTTTTGACTCTGTCCTTCATAAGAGTCCTGAACGTCCACCATTTTGAAAGCTACAACCCGGTTCAGCATCAAAGACCGCAAGTCGGAGGCAAACAATAGCTTGTGTACCTCTTCTAAACTTTTCTCTTTCCATCTACGATCATGTGGATCCAGCCGATAGACAGAATCCAGAAACGCTGCAGCATCGACGGCTTCCGACCACGGTGACGGCCCGTCAGTAGTCTGCGGCCGAGCCCGACTCGTCTCCTCCCGCTCGACATCTTGCATAACCTTCACCCGCTTGTTCTTACACGGAGCGGAATCGTCCACTCTATTGCTTCGACCGTCAGGAGTATCCACGTTAATAGGACTTTGCCGAGACCTCTTCGGAGAAGAATAAGACTCGGCAACCCGCGACTCGGGTTGGGAAACACCAGTCGAGATAGATGAGCCCCCTGATGGTTGAACCTTCGCCGCCAAGGCCGCAACAATGTAGGACTTCCAGCAAGGAGCAGTAGCTTTACTCATTTTTCCTGCATGAACGAACCAACAACGCGTTAGAATCCATCAAATGAAATCACAATAAACAACAAAACAACATAAACGACCCTTACGCAGTAAGGTTCGGAGGGTCACTTCGTCCTCCCCTGCAGCAATAATCTCCCGGGTATTGATTATTTGGAATTTCGACATGAAAGCCACCGTCATAGCTTCGAATTCCGACAACATCTCCAAATCAAATCCGCAGACAACAGTCGGTGCAGATTGCCAATATAGAGGGAAACACAATTGGCCCTCGGAGTCCCGGGGCCAAGAAGGGATAGCAGGAGAGGGCCTCACGCGAAAAAATTGATCTTTGAAATACTTATAGGAGGAGTTATACAAGGTAAACCGGCTCTTCCCCGTTTGGGCAGTAAAAGAAACCCACTTCCCCGACTCCGGTCGTTTCACTTGATAAAAAGAAAAGAACACCCCAAGGGCGGGATCTATTCCTAACCCTTGACAAAGGACTTCAAAAGCTTTCAAAAAGCCCCAACTGTTAGGGTGCAACTGCACCGGAGCAACGTTCACCTCCTTCAATACATCGCACACAAAACTACTGAAGGGAACGGTCACCTTCAATTGTTTGAACACATTGGCATACATATAGAATATTTCAGGGAAAGCACCCTAGGGACGAGTCAAAGCAACCGACTCTTGTTCTCCCACCGGTTCTACAATCACGTCCTCCTCCGACCCGGTGGAAGATATCTCTACCCCCGCACGGAACAGCAATACACTCTCTTAAGTCGTGTATTCAGATCTGTAGTCTTTCGCGTCCATCTGATCTGTGGATAAAAGCAAACGCGAAGCATTAACCAGATGATCATCACTAGACTCCGAATCACTCTCGGAATCACTACTAGAATCAGTAGAGTAATCTAGCAGGGCAGCGAAATAGCGATCCCAATTGAGGCTACCATCTAAACGGGTACAATGCTTCCCCACCATTCGCTCAAAGGGTTGGTTGGGGAGTAGGGACCGCGGATAAACCCTACCAGCTTCGGACAAATCTCTTAAAATGACCATTGCTCTTCACAAATAGCCAGCAAAAAGGAAGATAAACAAACGATAACACGGAAAGGGAGAAGAGCAGTCGTACCTGAGTGTATGAAGGAATGAACTTCTCCAATATAACGCGTTGTATCACCGTCGTAAATGGCTAATCAGGGAAACAGCAACAACAACCCGATAATGAGTGAAAACAAGGAAAAAAGTCGACCATATATAGGGTGCAGAATATGAAACGAAAGGTTTCTAAGAAACTGAAAAGGCAACTTCAAAAGTTACCTTTTTCGCTTCGGTTCCCGCGCCTGACAACATACAGGGCAGGTGTCAACAGCACAAAATCCGCATCTCAATTTCTCTCATGAGAATTTTCTTGCTGGGGGGGCTGTGGACCGTACCCAGCTAACCATATTTGGGCCATACACCACTGGGCCGAGTCTGAATTGGGCCTCCAGCAAAGCCCTCAGCCCAACTGACTGAGACTCCACATCCAACACATGTTGCACGTGTTTCTCACCTTTGCACCCATGATCTCATACGCGTGATGACACGAAATCGTATCGTATTTTTAGCTTAGTTTAGGTGAATTTTAGTTGCATTTGCATATGTATTTATTTCATTTATGTCTTTTTATGCTAGTATTTGATATGTTTTTACTTTTGTCGAATAAAATAGGTCGGAGAAGAGAATTGAGCAAAAAGTGTCAAAAACGGAGCAAAAAGGGGGTGCAAAAGCCCAAATTCGCGCAGCCCACAAAGGAGCACATGCCCAAAAACACAAAGTGGCGAGCGCCACAAGGAGGGTGGCGAGCGCCACCCAGCACAAGCCCACAGTGGCGAGCGCCACAGAATGGGTGGCGAGCGCCACCAAATGAGAAGCCCATACAACTGAATTTTGCGTGACGTGGGGGAGAAGCACACTGTCTGATCCGTTTCAGTTCCTAATCGTATGGCTACTGGATGATATCAAATGAAGCCTATCCTTTCCTAAAATCATGGATCGTAGAAGCCAAATCTCTCCTATAAATAGAAGCTCAAATCTCAGAACCGAACACGCTTTATTTTTCTTTACTTTTCAGTCAGTTTTAGTTTCTTGTTACAGTAACTGTAACGGTATTTCCACACCGGGAATCCGTTTTCAGTTCTGTTTTCACTTTCCTGTCAAGAATATTATTCCAGTTATTTCAGTCAAGTTATTTCAGCATTTATTCCAGGTTTTTTTATTTGATGTTTTTATTCGTTTATTTAATTATGCTTTATTTAATTTTCTGTTTTTGTTTATTTAATTTCTTTACTATGTCTAGCTAATTTTCTAGATATCGGTATGTGAATTAATTCTCCGAAGGTAATTTAATAATGATTTAGCGCGTACTTATTAAACTATTTTTCTGATTCAAATTCCTAATTTAATTCAAAGCTTTTGAACGAGAGTAAAAGAAAGCAACTAAGGTTAGAATCAATAGAGCGAGAGTTTGAGGTTTTAACTAGATAGTAGGAATTTGATATTAATCTTTGAACGAGCGAGAGCCACGTTAGGATTAATTAGAACTAATTGATTTTCAAAATATACTTTCGAAGCTAAGGTGGTCGAAAAGTGACAGTAAAACTCCTAGCTTAGAAAGTATGGTTTTTATCAACAAAACGAGAGTGTGAGGTTTAAACCTTTAAATTAAGAAAGTTTTTCTGAAAGATAAATCCTTTTCACGCGCGCTATTAATTAATTAAATTCCCGACGGTTAATTAAGTTACATACCGATATCCCGCTTTTAATTAATTTAATTCTTTAATTTTAATTTTCTTTTAAAATTTCAAAACAATTCTAAAACAACTATTAGCCTTAGATTTACATCGTGACGACAGAAATACGGTAGTTCGACTGTTGGTCTCTGTGGTTCGATATCTTTTAAAACTCAACGACGAAACTGTGCACTTGCAGTTAATAAATATTTATTGATACACAAATCGTCGATCAAGTTTTTGGCGCCGTTGCCGGGGACCAATTTAGTCGATATCGTAACTCCGTCGTAACACCGTAGAGACTAAGGCACTTTAACTTTAAAAATCGAAAAAAGAAAAAAAAAAAATAACAAATTTAGGATAAGTCCTTTGAGCTTAAATGTATAACTCAAATCCCTTTTATAATGACTATCCTCAAAATTTCAACTACCCTAACCATAACTTCCCATATAACTACCAGCCTCAACCGTCCCCATACTCTGAGGGACAATACCTTAATTCTCAGTACAATTACTATCCTCCCTATCTAAATCCAAAAGAATCCGTCAGCCCTAGCCTATTAGTGGTATATAATGAATTTATGGAAAATTCCGCTAAGGCTAGTCGAGAGCAACGATTTAGAGAGATGATGAGGGAACAAGACCTCATAAATGAACGGATTAGACAAACCAATCTCGAAACCCAAAGGATGCTCGACGCCATGGTTGCCTCAACAGCGACTCCCCAAGAGTCGATGGAGACACTAATCTCCCAGTTCACCCAGTCAACCATAGAACCCTCTTACGAGAGACAAGTAGACGTCGTAGCAAACGTTAATGAAAGCGAGATTGAGAGGGCTAGTGAGGACGGTAATGTTGTTGAGAGTTTCAGCGAGGAAAGAGTGGAGATCGAAGAAGCATCACCGATAATCCTCCCTAGTGAGGTAGTCGAAGAGGTAGAGAAGGGAACACTGCAAGTTTTCCCTGCTCCCTATATCCCACCAATCCTTGTTCCCCAAGGAATAGTAGAGGCTAGAGTAAACCCAACTCCCCAACCATGTGAAAAGAAAAAGAATGTAAAAATTAACACACATGGGGATGAGGGTGCAAATAGAAAGAGGAAAATAGGGGAAAGAGAAATTGAGAATGACGTTAGTACAAAGAGGATAAGGGTAACATTTGGAAAGGCAAGTAAAAGTCCTAAGTCCAAAGAAAGAGGGACACTTGAAATTGAACCAGAACCCCCGCCTAAAATCAATAAATCTCCTTTTCTCCCAAATCACAAAATAATAGAAGAGGGCAAGGAAGCTGAATCGCCCTATAGGAGAAAAAAGAGAAAGAGCGAGGGGTATGTGAGAGTGCGTGATAAGTGGCCATGGAAATCATTCCCAATCCGGCCATCACAAGCAAGATAAAACACAAAACTGTCGAGCTCACCGACTTTAAACAAAGCGCTTGGTGGGAGGCAACCCACATATAGGTTTAATTTTGTTAATTGTTTTTCTTTTATGTCATTAGTTGTTGCTGGTTTTTCTGAATTATTATGTTTTTAAAATTAAGCGGTATTACTATATATCTTATTTCTCACTCATATTTTTTTGGTATGTATTTTCAAATCTATTTCTTTTAGATACCTTTCTTTCTTTCACGATGAATCGAGATGAGAATCATGATATCAAGTTCAGAGGAGTGGGACAGATCAAAGGCTATGAGATTCTAGCTCAGAGAGATATGCACCTATCCATCTACCCTGACAGCGCTGCTATGGACAAGCTAGGGATCCGCGAAAGCGTGATGTTCTTGCTTAATGAAGTCGGATGGTCCGGCTTTGCTGTGGGGAGAAGATTTAGCTCTTACCGAAGCCTAACCCTCGAGTTCCTAAGCTCATTTTCCTATCACCCTGAGATCGGAAAAGGATTCAGGAAAGGCCTGATAAACTTTAGGATGTTTGGCATTGACTACACTCTCAACAACCTAGAAATGGCCAACCTCTTAGGTTTCCCGAGTGATCCACAGACTTTCACATCAGTTGAGGAGAGCACTTTCCCTTTCCGTGAGTAAGACTATTTCTGGGGTAAAATCTCAGGAGAAGGACATGCTGAGTTTGGAAACATGTGAAAACATACACAACCCAGCCTTCCGCTACTTTCACAAAATCCTAGCCCACACCCTTTTTGGAAAGGAAGAGAACAACACCTCTGTGTCCCGTAAGGAGCTTTTTATCATGTTATGTGCTTCACAGTCCCGCCCTGTCAATGGGGCCACCTTTATGATGACCAACATGTACAACATAGCCCTCGACTGCTTGGGACCCATACTAGTTGGTGGGTTGGTAACAATGATTGCAGATGCCCTAGGCCTGAGAGTTCAACTTAATCGACTTCAACCCTTGGGAGGAATCCGATGCATGGACATAAACTTTTGCTTTAACCGTGGCATTATAGAGAACTTAGGACCCGACAGATTTGACCTCCTTATCAATCGCCAAGTCGTGCCCCACTTTACCTTGCCTAGCCCTAAAACTAGTGTCCATGACAGAAGGAATTGGCTCTATGATTTGGAACCTCAGTATACACCCTTGACACCTCCTTCTTCACCCCAAGCCTATGAAAACCCTGACACAGATCTCTCTGATGCTGATCCAAGTGAGTCTCCTGATTCTGATCCTGCTTTCTCTACTCCTACTCCTGCTGCTGATGCCCCAGTTGGGCCGCCGACCGTGACCGTTGCTATGTTCGAAGAATTGCAAGCGAAAACTAATGCAATGGAAGCCGAGCTGACTAAGTTGCGCGCGGAGTTTTATGCTTTCTTGGATACCGCCGCTGCGCAAGTGGAGAATATTTGGGATGAGTTGGGCTTTGTTGTGAACGAAGTCGAACATCGTCGTAGTGGCTAGGACCGTCTCGGCGTATTTTACCGCATTCCTAGGATTTTCATTTACTTTTCTTTGCTTTAGAATAATAAATCCTAGGAAATTTTCTTTACTAGTACTTTAATTTGAATTTCAGAAATTAGCAATAACTATATTTACTTTCATTTAGTTCGTTAATAAAAACTCCTGATGAGAGACCGTTTGTTTTATGATCTTGTGTGCTCATGTGAATTTTTCTTATGAATATTTGCTCTATGTTAGAAATTTAAATTGGTGAAAACTTTTGTCCTGTTAGAACTTAATTCAACTGTGTGCAAGCTGTACAATTTCCTTTAGACAGGTATAGGTACAAATAAACAACAACACGCTATAGGACGAAAAAGGCCAAAATGCAAATTTTGGCCTGGTGGCGCTCGCCATGAGCATAGTGGCGCTCGCCACAGAATGAAACTACAAGATTTTGGCAAAATTTTGTACAGGAAGCGTGTTACAGTAAGCTTGTATTCAATGGTTTTGTTTTTAGAGTTTTGGAAAGGAATTGATTCTCTGTGAAATGTAGACACCATCATTATGTTTCATTAAATTTTCAACTACACATCACTACATTCATCTTCATTTTTCCATTATAAATACACACACCATAACACATTCACTTCACAACACAATTCTCTTTCACAGAGGCTTCTTTCTTTCTTTCCTTCATTTTCTTCTAGTATTGCAAGCTAAGGTAAGTTCATGGCACAACAAGGGGAGTATGCAATCAACTTCCGAGATGGAGACCAAGCTAAGCTCTACCGACTCCTCCGCCGAAAGGAATACGAACCAACGAGGTATGCCGATGACTTTTGTCTCGAGACTCTAGGATTATCGGATAGTGTGCGCCATTTGGTTCGTTCATTTAAGCTTGATTTCTTACTTTCTTTTAAAGACCCCGTTCATGTTCAACTTACCGCCGAATTTCTTAGCTCTCTAGAACTAAACCCCACCCCCGACCGTGTGAGATTCCGTTTGTTTAATGTTGATTACAATTTTAGCTACGATGAGTTAGCCGAGTTGTTGCACTTACCACACGGCGAGGGAGTGAAAGATGAGTTGCCTACTCAAGTGGGGTGGCCAAATGCCGCAAAGAAACTTTGGTGGGGATTAACTGGAAAGGATATGAGTAGTTTTGAGGGTAACAGAGCGTCATTAATCCAAAACCCCGCTATTCGCTACTTTCGCCATCTTTTGGCTTGCACTGTGTTTGGCCGCCTTGGTTCTAACAAGGTCAATGAAAAAGAGCTCTTTCTGCTGTTCACTTACAGCGTCTCAAAAGAAAAGGTCCATACTGCTTGCTTTATGATGTACCACATGTTTTCAATGGTTAAGTCCAAAGGGGCAATTGTTTTTGGTGGTCTGATCACAACCTTAGCACGCTTGCTAAACCATGGGGCGCAACTTTCTACCCTTACCCCACTTGACCCTCGTACCATTGATTTAGACGTGGCACGAAACATGAGGCTAGTAAAGCAGCGGGCTGATGGAAAATACATTCTCATGATAGATAACAAAGCCTGCCCTGATATCACCCTCCCTGACCCTGCGCGTTTCAATGTGCGCTCGACAGACAACTTCCGTTGTCTCCCCGACTCTGATGAGGGAGAAAGTGACGGATCTGAGGAGGAGGAGCACGAGGCTCCGGAAACTAATGCACATAGCACACACACTTCTTCTGGTTATTTTGCAGGTACTACTTCTGGAGCTGCCCATGAGAGTGGCACAGCCACACTTGATACCGTTTTAGCTGAGATGAAGCAGCACTACACTTTAGATGCCCAGCGGGACCAGCATATCCAGGATATCCAGACTCGTCTGACAGAGATGATGAGCATGATGCAGCAGTTTCAGAGCGACCAGCGTGGCTTGATTGATGGCATGGCAGATATGTCCTTACGCATGGATGATTTTGATGGCTATTTCTAGCAGCTAGGTGCAGGACCTCCACCACATGAGAGGCGCACGAGGAGGCGCGGCCCGGACCGCCAGTAGTTACTTTCTCTCAGGTTGTACCCTTCCAAACTCTCCTTTAGTCGTTGCATTGGGGACAATGCTCGATTTAAGTGTGGGGGAGGAAGCTTTATCGCTTTCCTTTACTTTCAGTCATTTAGTTTTGCATGCATAATAAAACCTTAGGATAGTTCACTTAGATTGAGTTGATTTTGCGTGATGGTCTTGTTATTGTCTGATTTTCCCATTTCTTGAGCCATACCAAAAATTTTCTTGTGAAAAGCAAAAGTATTGAGTTCTGATGCTTGGTGTTGGTTGTTTGAAAGTATATAGGTTGTTTGCACTATCTAGGCTATTTTGTGGAATTTGGGTAATGGTTAGATAAAATCAATACCGTCTTACCACCTTAGATTCCCGGGAGTGTGTAAAACTGATTTGAGTACAAATTTTGACAAAGCTTTGAGCTTGAGTTTTAATGAACCGTTAGTAGTTTATCTAGCAGTCGGCACCATCTCAAGGCACAAACTAAGTGGGAAACCGAAGAATATAAGTGAATGATCTTGATTATAAATGTTATAAATGCTATTGGTTGATTCCTTGAAATAATTGATGAAAATTCAGCAAATGTTGAAACATGAGAAGGAAAAAAATACCATAGTATAGAAACCCATTAGTAGTTGGTTCAGAGGTGTCTGATTCTGAACTTGGTAGGGCGGGTTACGATCCGATCCCCCGCAACTGCGAAATGGGTAAAGCAAATAGGGGTTACCAAACTTATGTTATCAGCACCCCTAGCTATATGATGATCATAATCACTAACAGGTTTCCTACCATGGGCGTGTACAAGATAACGGGCTTAATGTGATTGCGCTAGAATGAAAAGGGGGAATGAAACTTAGGTGAGAGGTAGAGTCAAGAGGAAATGCTTCAGGTCTGTCTTCACATAACCGGGAGTCTCTTGTGTCATTGCGGTGTTCTTGTTATTTGCACTGTTACCTGATTTTCATGGCTTAGCCGGCAACCACGTACGAGTAAAATAATCGTGTCATGTGTTTCTACTTATGCTATGCGATTCACTATTATTTTATGCTTGAGGACAAGCAATGGTTCAAGTGTGGGGGAATTTGATGACACGAAATCGTATCGTATTTTTAGCTTAGTTTAGGTGAATTTTAGTTGCATTTGCATATGTATTTATTTCATTTATGTCTTTTTATGCTAGTATTTGATATGTTTTTACTTTTGTCGAATAAAATAGGTCGGAGAAGAGAATTGAGCAAAAAGTGTCAAAAACGGAGCAAAAAGGGGGTGCAAAAGCCCAAATTCGCGCAGCCCACAAAGGAGCACAGCAAAAATGAGCACATGCCCAAAAACACAAAGTGGCGAGCGCCACAAGGAGGGTGGCGAGCGCCACCCAGCACAAGCCCACAGTGGCGAGCGCCACAGAATGGGTGGCGAGCGCCACCAAATGAGAAGCCCATACAACTGAATTTTGCGTGACGTGGGGGAGAAGCACACCGTCTGATCCGTTTCAGTTCCTAATCGTATGGCTTCTGGATGATATCAAATGAAGCCTATCCTTTCCTAAAATCATGGATCGTAGAAACCAAATCTCTCCTATAAATAGAAGCTCAAATCTCAGAACCGAACACGCTTTATTTTTCTTTACTTTTCAGTCAGTTTTAGTTTCTTGTTACAGTAACTGTAACGGTATTTCCACACCGGGAATCCGTTTTCAGTTCTGTTTTCACTTTCCTGTCAAGAATATTATTCCAGTTATTTCAGTCAAGTTATTTCAGCATTTATTCCAGGTTTTTTTATTTGATGTTTTTATTCGTTTATTTAATTATGCTTTATTTAATTTTCTGTTTTTGTTTATTTAATTTCTTTACTATGTCTAGCTAATTTTCTAGATATCGGTATGTGAATTAATTCTCCGAAGGGAATTTAATAATGATTTAGCGCGTACTTATTAAACTATTTTTCTGATTCAAATTCCTAATTTAATTCAAAGCTTTTGAACGAGAGTAAAAGAAAGCAACTAAGGTTAGAATCAATAGAGCGAGAGTTTGAGGTTTTAACTAGATAGTAGTAATTTGATATTAACCTTTGAACGAGCGAGAGCCACGTTAGGATTAATTAGAACTAATTGATTTTCAAAATATACTTTCGAAGCTAAGGTGGTAGAAAAGTGACAGTAAAACTCCTAGCTTAGAAAGTATGGTTTTTATCAACAAAACGAGAGTGTGAGGTTTAAACCTTTAAATTAAGAAAGTTTTTCTGAAAGATAAATCCTTTTCACGCGCGCTATTAATTAATTAAATTCCCGACGGTTAATTAAGTTACATACCGATATCCCGCTTTTAATTAATTTAATTCTTTAATTTTAATTTTCTTTTAAAATTTCAAAACAATTCTAAAACAACTATTAGCCTTAGATTTACATCGTGACGACAGAAATACGGTAGTTCGACTGTTGGTCTCTGTGGTTCGATATCTTTTAAAACTCAACGACGAAACTGTGCACTTGCAGTTAATAAATATTTATTGATACACAAATCGTCGATCAACGCGCGGGAAGCAGAAAGTAGACATGATCCCATGATCTCCCACAAAACAAGCAGTTGCGCTTGACACCTCCATGAACGTGGGAAAACCCCACGATAAACATACACAAACCGCCCCTCTCCGGGCCTATATATAGAGCTAAGGCATTAGGCAAAAACCCAGAGCAATTTTTCCCAAAAAAGCAATAGACGAAATACTGTCTCCTAAACTCTACTCGAGTACAATAATCAAGGACATAGTCCGAATGTCATGTGTAAACATTTTAAACCGAAAACTTAGAGGTATAATTGGAGTAAGTCAAGAATAATCGTTCGTTAAATATGCACCAAGTTAAATACTAGTTATCTATAACATTTTTACTTATGGGGATTTGCTTAATAAGTTATATATGGGCTTGTCTACGGTGAAAGATTTATTGAAATCTTTCCCCGTGCACAAGTTTGTGAATATTATCATAACAAATACGAATTATATATAGATTAGTCATATTAAATTTTACAAAAATTTAAAATTATTTGATATG
This sequence comes from Trifolium dubium, assembly GCA_951804385.1. Classification (NCBI taxonomy): domain Eukaryota; kingdom Viridiplantae; phylum Streptophyta; class Magnoliopsida; order Fabales; family Fabaceae; genus Trifolium; species Trifolium dubium. The sequence goes on along the minus strand of OX638062.1, from coordinate 29,102,009 downwards.
TTATTGAGATTCATAAGATTTATGGTTTATGAGTTTTTATTGAATACAATTAATCTCGTTAAGTCTAAATAACATATTAAATGATTTTCAATATTTGTAAAATTTGACAAGGGAGATATATATGATATAAATTTTTATCCAACAATAAATTTTATATTTATTATAATAGTATTCGCAACTTGTGCACAGTGAACGAGTTATTAAATCTTATATAAGTAGTCTTTCACCTTAGAATTCATCTTATTTATGTGGTTATATATTTTGTCAAGTTATTTCCATCGAGTGTTGTATACCCTTTTATATTTTAATTTAATTTCTATTTCGCTTAAAAAAAATTATGTAAATAAATCTGCAAGTAAAGGAAAACAATGCTTATTATTATTAATTTATATTCAAAGCACACATATATTGATACAGAGAGAAATAATTTGCACACACTCAAAACATAATACAAAACAACACACATGAATTGAAATAGCACACTAGAAAACATAGGTCTTATTTAATATATAATAGACTAAAGCATATAGAGCTTGGCACCCTATATATATAGTCTGTGATACTTGACCCATAAAATCATATAAAGACGAACTCATCGATCAACTTAAAATCTTGTGAGGAGCTCTTGCAAGATCTCTTCTAGGAAGAATTCTTTGTGCTGACCAAAAGGAGGAATTTTAGAGTCTTGAGCGTTCCAAAGAAAAATACCAGGAAGTGACGAGGTCCGAAGGATTTGAGTGCAACCAGCAGTGAAGGTCTCCTCGATATCTTATTACTTGTTATGTCAACTGGATCGGCGCTAAATCCTGGAAGGACTTTTTCAAAATGGTATTCTTTTGCTACCTTATCATAGAGGTCCGTAAAAGCCTTAGGTGTGGATACAATGTTAGCTTGGTTGTAAATTTGGTAGTTAACCCAATTAACATTCTCACTATTTTGCCAATACAATTTATGGTAGTGGACTTGATTGTTTTCGGACGGCGCAATGGACACTATATCAATATGTAGATCAGGATCACTTTTGAGTTCTGTTATAACTTGTCCTAAGCAGTTCGCAAAACGTGTGTTATCAGTGTCATTACTAGTTTTGAGGACATGCTCGTAGTTAATGTCAATACCATCGATAATATTTCCGTTTTGATCGTTGTATCTTTTAATGATCGTTTTGAGCGAAACTATGGCTTCCTTAACCCATATATATTCCTCAGCGGGATTGAACGGAGTTTTAGCGTCGCGACCTCCGATGCTAATTATCACTTTCACATTTGGATTTGCTGCTTTCAGTTGTGTCACTTTTCTTGGACCGAAGTATTCATTATTCCAAGTTGATTTGAAAATTCCTGTGCCTGTTCCATTACTGTTATAATTCTCTTGGGCAAAGCCTAAAATAAAGTGGAATTATGTGATTTTGGAGTTAATGATTTTAATTGGAAAATCCTTTAAACTATGTGAGGATGGCTTCACACCAATGTATTGTCGAAAGATAGTTTTAGACATTGTGACAATTTGAATATAGGATGAAGAGATGGAGGAGGGTGAGATTAATGCAAATTGATGGGCTTTTGATTTGTTGTGGTTGTTAAAACTTGGATGGAATTAATGACCAACTCTTGTTGCCCTTTTATAAGGCAAAGGATCCAATTAATTAATGCAAAATAACACTATGGTTTAGGGGAATATATGGAATATATAATAAAATAGTAAGTATAGAGTAATTTAGTGAATTAAAAAGTAATAAATAAGAGTAGTTTATTCGAGAAAAAAAACATAATCCATACTTGTTTGATTGTTTTGCAAAGTAGTAAGTACTGGACATAACAGTACATGACAAAACTAGATAATACAGGATAAAATAAGAAAGTACATGACAGGACAATCGAAGAGATATAGAGAGATAATTATTTTATATTTGAAAATAAAAAGAATATTTTTGTATTTTTTTATAGTTGTACTGCGGACAAAAAGTTGTCCTGTGGTTTAGTGAAGGACAAAATTTTTTGATTTTATCCTATCCCTTGCTACTTATTTTGTCCAGTCTCATAACCAATTTTTAAATCAAATAGGATACAAAAATATGTGGTGTCCAATACTCTGTTTTTTAGCAGATCAAATGCACTCTAAAAAGACAAATAATTTCGGACAAATAAAATTCAAAAGATTGTGACACGGACAAAATATATTAGTTTCTATCAATGATTGTGACACGGACAAAGTATATTAATTTTTTAATTAAGGCAATTGCATAGACTTAATTATGTTGGATACAAGTAATTTCATTCTTCTTCTCAAAGTTATATATAACTCTGATATTAGTTGTCTGCTTGAATATACTCTATCTGTCTCACAATAATTATATTGTCGCGGTTTGATTGTTGACAATTATTTTGACTGTATTTTTTTTATTATTGTATAAAGTAAAATTTTACTACCTCTGTCACTAAATATAAAACATTCGTTGACCACTGTACGTATGTCAATGCACAATTTTAATCACTAATATATTTAATTATCTACGGGTAAAAAATTTAAAATTTGATATTATAAAAATACTCATCAAAACAAATCAAACAAGATTTTATATGCTAATATTTCCATCTATATATTATTAAAAAAATACAGTCAAAACATGATAGATCAATAGTACAACTTGGTCAAACAAAGTCATATATATTTATGGACGGAGAAAGTAGCATATAAGATTTTGGTTTTTTTATTTGTAAGGGTATAAAATCTTGTTTGATTTGCCTAAATGAATATTTTTCAAATAAAATAAATTTTAGAATTTTTTTTAAAAGAAGATGAAAGATATTAATGATTAAAATTATGTATTGGTATACGTAAGCGACAATTGTTTTGAGACGGTGTAGTATTTATATAACAGTTTTGCTATAATAAATACATGATATTAATATGTAACTATTTCTTGGACGTACCGACAAGGTCAAATCTAGCTTATATCAGGGACTCGAAAAATCATCTTTTCATCTCTTTTTTTTTTTTGAAAGATCTTTTCATCTCTTGTTCATTAGCATGCCCACCAGTAAATCCATGAAACTCTATACTTAGATAGATTTATTGCCGAGCATCGTAATTCCTCTCCTATGTCATTTTATTTTTTGATTGTTGATATTTTGGGCTGTACTATATGTACTTACCCTATCGTTAGTACCTTTTATACTTTTTGCATATATAAATAAGGCAAAAATATAATATTGGTTATTTATGTTATTTATTTTATATAACTTTGGTATTGTATCTTTTATTTTTATCAAATTGGTCTTTTTATCGTATTTATTTGTAATATTTTAGTCTTTTATCTTTTATTTTATCAAATTGGTCTTTTATCTTATTTTGTTTGTAATATTTTAGTGTTTTTTCCTCATTTTTTTATTAAAAAAATACAGCCACACCATATAATTTTATTTTTTAAAATGTATTTTAGTAGAATTTTTCTTAATTAAAGAAGATAATGAAAAATCAAAAGAAGAAGACTTAATTGTTACAAATGAATAAGGTAAATGACCAATTTGATAAAAATAAAAATAAAGGACCAAAGTGTTACAAAATAAGCAAGGTAAAAGACTAATTTGATAAAAATAAAAGATATAAGACCAAAATGTTACAAATAAATAAGATAAATGACCAATAGTATATTTTTGTTTATAAATAAATATCTTCTGTTTGCTGGTAAAAAATAAATAATAATAATAATAATAATAATAATAATAATATATAACTATTTGATTTATTTTTGTACTAGAAGCTTGCATGGGACTCATGATCAAACTGTGGTTGTTACTTGTTAGGGGGGTTTCCTAATTATGAGACTTTAAACAATATTTTCTTTCAATTTTCAATCATATTTAATATTTTTTACATATATACCCTTGTTTAATTTACCTCTTTTGTTACATGTTTTTTTTTAAGAAGCTAAAATAAAATATATAACTTAGAGAACCGAATAATATTCAGCATAAAAAGTGTCAAAAACAAACAAGAGTTAAATTACAACAAATCAACAATTTGAGATAGGGTACAAAACATTTGGGCGCTACAATATAGTGCGAAATTGATTTCACGAATCTATATATATATATATATATATATATATATATATATATATATATATATATATTATTTGAGAGCCTTTTTTCAAAAAATATGTATGCATGGCGTTTTCTCAATGCACCTATTCTCATAGAGTTTTTACAATTAATTCTCACAAGTAGTTAATTCTCATATATGCAATTCTTATATGCAATTAATTCTCACATCAATTTGATATTAAAAGCAATTTTAAAAATATTCTTTGATTTCAAAATTTCATAATGAAAACACGTTTCCTACCTTTCTATAAAATAAAATAAAAAGTTTTCTAACAAAGACTTTTATTTACTTACAAAAAAAATTGATTTGGACCAGTTTTCAAAGTTGATTGTAGTAAAATCATATCTAAAACTAAAATTATATTTTGAAAAAATAAAAATTTATATCTATCTATACGTACTATTATTATTTAGAACATTTTTCAAGGTATTTTGTACACGTGGTATTATCAAATGCATCTTCTTCATATATATATATACATTTCACATAATATATCTTCTAACATATTATATTTAGTGTGGTGTTTAACAGAGTATTTTTCACACCAAATACATTATTTGTTGTATTAGCGGTTAAATATATTTCTGGTCTCCATAAAATTATAAAATTTTATTTTTTAGTCTCTATAAATGGTAAACTTTAGTCCATATAAAAATTTTATCCATGTAAATTTAGTCTCTGTTATTTTTCAAAATTTTAAATATTAATGTTATTTTTGTTTCATATTTATTTTACTATAAATATTATGAGATTATTTGACTTTTTTTGTTTTTTTAGGGGCATTTGTTTTACAAAATATAAGAATGTTCATTCGTTCAAATAGATAGAGTAAATCAGATACAACTACAAATTCAACACTACTAAAAATATACATGATGAATCTACGAATAAACTCACAACATTCAGGTTAATAGCATAAAAAGGCATACTTATGCCTACAAATAATATGATAAAAATAAAATAACTGGAATATATGTCTCCGGATCTGCACTGTTGACAAACTTGGTCACTATAGTTGAAGCAGTAGTTGATCAAAGTCGATCTGTCAATCTGAACAAACAAACACTGCACAAGACGGGAAAAAAGAATATCGCAAAATACAGGAAAACAACAACATCGCACAAGACGGGAAAACAAGAACACCGCACAAGAAGGGAAAACAAGAACACCGCACAAGACGGGTTGTTTTTCCGTCTTGTGCAATGTTATTGTTTTCCTGTATTGTGCGATATTCTTTTTTTCCAGATTTTTTTTGCTCAAAAAAAAAACGACGGGAAAAAAAGAATATCGCATAAGACGGGAAAACAAGAACACCGCACAAGATGGGAAAACAAGAACACAACACAAGACAAGAAATCAAGAACACCACGCACGACGGAAAAACAAACTAACATCGCACTTAGACGACAAAATCACAAACAAAAAACTAATAGAAAATCTAATAGATATGAAAACCACTTATATAGATTGAAAATGAGAAGAAAAAACATGAACACGAGCTTCTTTATATATAAAGTATATAAAAATATATTTTTATAAAATATATTTAAAAGTCAATAAGTTTATAAACGTATTTTTTTCCCGTGCATGGCACGGGCTCATAAACTAGTTAAGAAAATTTGGGTGCTACAATATATGTGTTTGCATCTGGCACTAATTCAGAAACTCATTTCCTTTTTTATTTTATCAAAAACTCTTCACTCATATGTCCATACAGTAATGGGTTAATTTTTTTTAAGAGTTTAATTGTTATATTCTGATAGTGTATAATTTTAACATAGTGTAAAATATTTCTAAAAATAAACTCTTCAAATATTTCTATAAATATCTACAAACAGTGTTTATAAATTAAATTCATTTTATAATATAAAAGGGTGTTAAACATGTTTTTAGTCCCTAAGAAATCACTAATTTTTGAGTTTAGTTCCTCAAAAATATTTATCCATATTTAATCCTTATTTACATTTTATAAGGACTACTTTTAGGGACTAAAATAATTACTATTAAAATTTAATAGAGACTAAACTTAAAATAATATAATTTTATAGAAAATAAAAATATATTTAACTAAAAAAATCAAGTGTACCAGGGTGAATTTTTTAGCCTAGCTTTAAAACTAATAGAATCAAAAAACACTATGCTCATATAACCAAAGTAGCAAAAAATCCGTCCCTTAGAGGACATCCAATAAAATTGGAATACAGAGACGATTAGCATGTCTCATGCGCAAGGACGACACACACCAAAGAAAAGTAGCAAACAATCCATACGCGAGATGTTACGAATATTATTTTCGCACTCTGCAACATATTATTCAAAAAAGTTAAACCAGCCCATTACAAAAATATGGCCAAAGAAGATAAGAGATTAGGCCACCACAAATGATAAGTAAAAGTAAAATTAGGGCGATTTGCTTTTAACCGTCAATACGATTGAAGCCTAATTTTGTCGAGCAAATATTCTAACAAAGTATCATTTTGATAAAATACACGAGCATTTTTTTTGCTCTAGATCACCCATAAACAAGAGAGTCAAATGAGAATCAAAGCTTAGTGGGTACTTCTTGAAAAGTCGCCTAATGTTCAAAATTGAAAGAGATGATCTGAAACATATTCGGGATTGTACCAAAGTTTACCAAAGAAATCATAAGACAAAAATAAGTGATCTATATCCTCCATCATGCCGCAACCACCCGCACATAACAAAACATTAGGCTGAATAACGTGACGCCTAATTAAAACACAAATAAACTCATGTTTAAAGGATAAACTTATAAAAACAATATCTACTATCAATAAATTTATTATTATTATCAACTTTTATAATTATCGTGATTTCGTCCACCGGGTCTTTTAATTAGGAATAGATTTAATAAATTTTTTAAGTAGTGTAATACTTAAAATTTTACCTTTAAAAATGAATGTGGAGTATCCGGAGTTCGAGTGCCGACTCATATATGTAAAATATGATGTCTCTATGTATCAATTGAGACACATCAATATTAACGAAGTTAAAAAAACACACAAACTGTTATTTTTTATGCAACTCAATAATATATCAAATGATTTTGTATTAGCCTGAAACTTTATAAAAATGATGATCTATATAATATAAACTTTTAATTCAACTTGTAAATGTAAATAATACAATAATTCCTTAAACAATGTAAAATGTCCATTAGTTTTTGCAAGTCGTTGTTTTATTATTTTTTTTTGACAAGTCAAGTCATTGTTTTTTTTTTTACACAAGTCATTGTTCTATGATATGTTAAGTCTCCTATTTATATTATTATTATAATTTTATGACAGATTTATTATGGTGGCTGATTAATAATATATACTTAGTTTAAAATTAATAAGGGTCAAGCTACTAGGTTTGGTCTAACATGAAAGGTTTGAATAATATACTAGAAGTTTTAATTTTATCCTCAGTTCCATTGTAAATCAAAAAAATTATAATTAAGAATCAAGATTTACATACTGACATTTTTAATAACTTTTATTCTCTTAAACCAAATTAGGGATCAAATTTAACATATATTTTATACTCTTAAAATTCACTTATTTTATTTGTTTGTTATGATGTTACGTCCGTTGCATGACGTTCCCAGGCTGACATGATCGAAGAACATATATAATGAGATTATTACTTACAGAAAAACAACTACTCTCTTTTTTTTCTTGTTACAGAACAACAATTCTCTAATAAATAAAGTCTAATTATAATAAAAGTTATTAGTCAATTAGTTAATTGTTGTATGAGAGTATACTTTTTCCCTACTTTTGTACCTATATAATTTTTTTCTTAATTATAGTTCACTGTCCTATTTTTATTTAGGGTTAAATGTGATTTTTATCCCTAAGAAATAGAGACCTTCTAAATCATCAAGTTTAATCTTTCATTTGATTTTTATATTTAAAAATAATGGTTTATTATATTTTAAATAACATGACATACCTTATATATATATATATATATATATATATATATATATATATGGATTTTTTTTAAGCAGCCAAAAAGAGAAAATATATTAATCCAATAGATTAGCACAAGGAGTGCTCAATCTATAGCAAATCCTGGCCTAAACAATCACAAAATACCAAGGCCTTTAAACCACAGTTGTAATAACTAACCAGCTATGCCCCCTAAACAAGATATCGGGTTTACAGACCATGAGCTAAAACCATAAGAAAAACTGTTACATTTCACTCGTAACCACCACCACATATGTAGTTTTATAAAATCGACCACTTGGTCCACATCAAAGGGTCTTTGCTGAAATAATAAATCATTTCTTGCCTTCCAGATCCAACATATAGACGCCAACCAAAATGACCTGAAAAATATTCTTGGGTTTCAACAGACGAACATGCATATCTATAAATTGTTGGGCATGACAAACCGCCTCTGAATGAAAAGCTGCCTGAAAACCCAACCACCGAAGGAAACCACACCACACTCTTTTGGGAATTAACACAAACAAAAAACAAATGCAATAAAGATTCAACCTGCTCACAACCTATACTGCAGAACTGATTGTCGGGTACAATAATGCCTTTGGGCAGCAAATTGTCTCGACTAGGTAGTTGATTGGAAAAGAAACGCCAAGCAAACACCGACACCTTCAATGGGGCAAACTTATGCCATGGAAGATCATGCCATGCAGCGGGTTCCACCTCAGCCACATTCAGTCTAGTCAAGGATATATACACATCTTTAACCGAATAGATATCTGTAGAAACACCATGCCATCTCCACTTGTCCAACACACCTTGCTGCAAAACAATATTTTGTAAAAGCATACAACAAGACTATAATAACTCTTCCTTCCAAGCAAACAGAGACCGCCTCCACACCCAACCTATGCCACCTATCCCCCACCGCGCCTAAAACACTCCCCAACCGTTACCTAATCTTCCCCACACAACCTGGCAAGCCGCGGGAAACGATCACTTAACAACCTCCCCACCAACAGCCACGTCTCTTCCCTGAAAGAAGTGTTTTCCCCATTCGCCACTTCACGGACTAAACAACTATTAAACCACCCAACAACACCGTTAAAAGTACTTGTCCTAATACCCACTACATCTTTCCACCACAAAGAAGCCCGCCACCCCCCATCCTTTATCACACCCTGAAACAGGCCATATTTAATAGCCAAGACCCGTCTCCATAATCGCCCACCATCATTAGGTTCCCTCCAGCACCACTTCCTAGAAGAACTAAATTAAACTCCATTACCTTCCGAATTCCCAACCCTCCTGAACACCGATCAAGACAAAATTTATCCCAATGTACCTTACGAGCCTCCCCATCCCCGCCCCACAAAAAAGATTTAAAGAGAGATTTAAGGATAATGATAATACCTGAGGGGGCTTGGAAGAAGGAAAGAAAGTAAACCGGGATAGACGACAAGGCAGCTTTGAATTTAATTCCAAAAAATTAAATTAAAAAAATTAAAACTGTAGAAATAAAATTAAGAAATGCATATGATGAATAATGAGATTTTAAAATGAGTAACTCATATAAGAGTTATTTCTAGAGTCAACGAATCACTCCTCTTATTTTATTTTTTAAGAGTCAGAATTCGTACATTGATATCATATCTCTAACCATTTACTTTATTTGATCTATTGACATCGGATCTCTACACTTGTGAATTAAAAATATAAATAACTTTGAGAAAAAGAATGAAGCTCCCATGGCCAGCCTTTAGGGGGTGTAAGGTGTCCTAAGGTGCCGGACTTTTAATTTTTTGGGCCTCCAAAAAAATCATATGTTAATAGGTCTATTAAAAAATTGATGATTTTAAAAAATAAAATAAAAAGTCTTAATATTTTTAATTTATTTTTATTAACACAATATAACCTGGTTATGTCTATGTTTTAGAAAAAATATTTGTTCTTTGTCAAAAAAAAAAAATTGTTCGGTCTCAAACACAAACACTAATGCGACGATTTTCTCTTTTTTTCTCACACAGATAGAAGGAAGACTTTCTTAAATGGCTAGAAGAAAATATTTTATGTTATTGATATTATGTAGGATTTGAAATTGTGTTATTATTTTTGAATTTTTACATTTTTTATTAAAGGATCTATTTTTAATATTTGGTGCAAGACTTCCAAATTCGGGCTGGCCCTCGAAGCTCTTATTCAAATTAATTAGGCACATGCAATTGCCTTAAAAAATTTGATGAGTTTTATAAAATATATTCTCCTAACAACCATAATGTGAACAGAAGTGTGGCTCGTTTATATGAATTTCTTGCCATACATATTATATTCATTATTGCAATCCAATTGAATGATGTAATATTAGAGTTGTTCAATCTTCCAAAAAAAACAATTACAGTTATTCAACTAATCATCTAGAATTGATAAAAAAAAAAAAATAATCATCTAGATGTCTTAGTTTAATTAATAAAAAATGTCAAAATTATTAAATCAGACGTTTATGACGGTTTAAATTTCAATTCCTTTACTTTATGTGTTTGAGCTTCTAATGACTGTTCATTTTTTCTATATACCCAAAAAAATGTTCATTGGATTGAAATGAAGATTAAATAATATTAAGGAAAAGTAAGAGCTTAGATCCTCAAAAAAGAAGAAGAAAAAGTATTAAGGAAAAAATCTATTTTATAATCATAAGTTTTTTTTTTCATTGCCGAGAATCGAACCCGGAAAGTCATAAGTTCATTAACATATATTAGAAAAAGGGTCTCAAAGAAAAATATAAATATCTATCTAAGAAAAAAAAATTTAAAACAATGAGACCAACAATTTTACAACTTTCCAAATACTTTGATGCTCAAGTCAATAAGCGATCAAATAGTTTGAAGGGTAGGAATTACATCCTAGAATCCATGCCCAAAAGTCAATATGCGATCAAATGAGTTTTAGTCTCTCAAAAAATTTTGACATTTTTTTCCCTATTTTTCAGTCAACTATGTGTACTATATTTATATTCTAAACAAGATTTTGTATCCACGTTTTTAATTTAAAAAAATACTCCCACAAAATTCAGAAAAACTTAACAAATGTTGAATTAAATATGAATTTTTAAGCACAAACACTCAAAAATTCATATTTAAGTCATCCCTTATTAAAAAAATTAAAACTTTACAAATCAATTCAATTTTTAATTTACAGATAATAACCACAAAAAATAATTCAAAATTTTAGAGGATATACATGAGTTGACTAAAAGTAGAAACCAAAAAGCATTGCGGGACTTTTGAGATTTCTTCCACTACATTGATCTTTCATTTTCAAGGAAAAGGGAAAAGTATCAAAAACCTTTGCTTTTAGAGAGATCCTAGATTCGGGGGTTGGTTACACCTAAGGAAGGTATTAGCACCCATCCGTGGTACTCCATGGTAACCTCTTGTGTAAAATGTTTTTCTGTGCTTTTGTGTGTGCTTGCAAGAAATTAGAGAGAAAATGCGTGTTTTTTATGGTTTTTGAATTTGGAAAAAGGTATGTGCCCTTTTTGCGTACGTTTCTTTTGTGAATGATCAAAATTCACATAGTTCCTCTTAAAAAGAGAAGGTTTGTTTAGTTGATTTTCAGAGAAGAGAATCTTCTCATTTTGAGTCTCATTTTTTAACGGTCCAACATAAACATGCTAAATCAAAACCTCTATATGTCACAATTGAGAGAGATCAACTTGAACTACTTCAAGGTCCACTGTTCCTCTTTTGTGAAATATTTGATTGAATTCTAGCAAATGTTTAAGTGGACATTCAAATTTTGAGACAAATAACACTACAACAAACTTGACATATAGCCTCGGAAAACATTGGTGGGTAAAGGTAGAAAAACCGTGGGTATAAGTCAAAAAACCTATACCGACCCCAATTCGGTTTAACCACACATTTTTCCATTGGTATAGTACATACAATTTTTTTTTACAGATTGTACATATTTTTTAAATATTAATAATAAAAATTTGTCAATATGCACTTTTGTACACACCAAATCCTCTATAATTATATTAAAAAACTATGTATTCCAAATATCTCAAACTCAACAAAAGACATTTTTTTTTGGTAACACCTATAGAGTACATTAAAACAACAAAACAAATTCATGTGCACCAACGAACTTAGACCATAACAAAATTGGCACTAGTGCAAAAAACAATTTTTAAATCAAGGAATTTAAATCAATTACTATCAACTTGATTTAAAAAGTACCACAATGGGGACATGGAGGGAATTTGGAGAGTTGTTTAATATTTAAGTTATTTGAACTGATTTAAAAAGTTTTATAAAACTAGACTCTCACCCGCGCAATGCGCGGATCATATATGTTGTTACGTGTAACCAAAAATTATTTCATAAAAAAATATATAATATTAAAAAGTTGTGATATTTTTAATAAAAAAATTGTAAGATTTTATACTAAAAATGGTAAGACAAATATAATAATATTGATTTTAAAAATATAAAATTAAACGATAAAATGTGAGACACATGCATTCAATATCAATTAATTTTCGTCAATTATGAAAAACTTCTCGAGCACATTAGAATTACAACAGTATTGTCGGTTATTTAATATCTTTAACCATTTTCATAAAGTTAATTTTGATACAAAAACATACATTTGATCATTCGAATGCACGAGTCTATTAAAATTTAAAACAAACTTTAGACTATTTAAATAAAACTTTATTTCTTTAGTCAAAAAAAAAAAAAAAAACTTTATTTCAATTTTCAAGTGATAGTGAGAAAGTTCAGTTTTGATATATTGTATTCACCAACTTTTACAAAAACTTAAAATGAAATAACATATACACAAAACCCAAAAAAAAGAAACCAGTCATACTTGTGAAAAAATAAAATAAAAAAAGGAAAATTGAAAAAACCATAGACAAACAATTATAGCAACAATGAAATCACATTTAAATAGGATAAGCATTTCACAACTATCATCAATATCGAAACATGATTAAAATATAAAAATAAGTTAAAATAAATTTCTATTATTAATTAATGGAATGTTAGTCTCTTTCAAAAAAGGATAAACCTTAAGATACTAACTTTTTCAAAATGATTGCAAGGTAAAAAATAAAACATATGTTTGAAAAATCTAAAAGGTAAAAAAAAACATTAATTAAAAAATAGTATTAGTAGAAATGTTGAGAAGAGAGAACATCGTGAGAGAGAACGGTGAAGAAAAAATTGTTATTTTTATCGTAGAAAATAAATGTTGAGAAGTGAACGGAAAAAGGTTGAGAAAGTGAAGACAAAATAACATTTTTTTTTGTTCCATGAGAAGTGAATTTTTATTTTTTTTACTAATGAGAAGTGGAAAAGATTGAGAAATGAGAATTAGTGTTATTGGTAGTTGAGAATAATTAATACTATAGTTTAGGAGGGAAAAAGTAAGATTAAATTGTTGCTAACCTAACAACATTTAAAAATAAGAGATAATTAAAATAAAATCAATTTAGTCAATATTAATAATACAGTATTAGTAATACTCTTTCAATTCCATACCAAAAAAAAAAAATACTCTTTCCATAATTCCATTGTTTATCAATGAAACGATAATTACCTCCCTCTCAAACCATAAGTTGTTCTTCCTCTCAGTGAAACGCAAATTACCTCCCTCTGAGAAATCGATTACGGTGAAACACATTCTGGCTATCCTTTTAAGGTTAGTTCAAATTCTCCTCATTCTTCAATGGATTATGATTCTAATTTCGTTTAACTGTTATAATTCGTCCTCCCGTTTGCGTTTGATTATCAAACTGGCTTACTTTCTAGTATACAATTTGGTTTGTCTTTTTAAATTTATAAAATTTAATTTGGTATCTGTATAGTTACAATCAGGATGTTTTGTTCTTAGTGTCGACACCTATTTTTGTTCTTTGTTTATGTATTAAATGGAGTGGTAGTGATGGTTTTGTTTATTGTGGTTATAGGGATTTGAGGATTTTGTTGATCCTTTTTTTTGGCATGTGTTGTTTGTTTTGATTTAGAACTTATGCTGTACTATACAGATTTAATCACAAATGTTGCAGGCACAAGTTTTGTGTTGCTAAGGTAGATTATACCATTTTACATCCTTCATTACTTGTGCATTAATAAGAAATCAAAAGAATCAACTCCCATTTGATGCTATTCACATGCTAGAACCGTTTTCTTATGACAATTTTTTCTTTTATATTTTTCACACAATGTTGGAATATTCCTTCTTATACTAGATAGTCCTTATACTATATTTTTTTTCTTCTAGTTTTGTATGTTTGTATGTACAGTTTGTTGAAGGAATGATTGTTTCTAACTGATGGAGATACATAGCTTCTCATTAGTATTGTAGTTTTGAATTTGGTTTATTGATGGTGATGCTTGCAATAAATCGAATCTTATAATCGAGCAATTGAAGACACTGAGATGTTCATTAATGATGACATAGGTACCATTTTCTTGTACTTCTTTGTTATTGTGTTTGTTTGTTTTAGTTAGTGCTTTGAAGTTTTAGTTGATAGTTGATACTATGTTGCTTTGAAGTTTCTCGCAAATTCCTTGTAGTTTTAGTCTTATCTTTTTAGTTGGTGTGTTGCTAGATTATACAAAAATAGCGGCGGAGCGGATACCATCGTTGTGTCTATTTTATGCATGCATGTGATGTGATTCTGCAGTAATAAAGACAAAGATCTTGAATTTTGTTGATTCTGAAAAATGGGTTTTGGGAAGTACCCATGCTTGTGGTTGGGTTTTTTTTTTTTTTTTTTATTGTTTGTGGTTGTGCTTTCATTTCCATGCTTATGTGCAGTATTTATTTTATATACCAATCAAATATATCCGTTTTGATTTTTTTCTTTCTTGGTACACTTCATATAATATCAATAGCTAGTTTGATTGAATTTCAGAAATAAATTGTTTTATAATTTACTTTAGCTTTGTATTGTGCATTGTGAAGAAAGAGCAACGTTGGACCAGTTGCGAGTTTACCATCCTTCTCCCTTCATCGTTGCTGAAAAACACAGGTTGTTCCTTTTATTTCATCACTGGCTAATGCTAAATTACATAGCTTTCATTTCATATGATGCAGATCATTCTAAGTACCCGGTACAAGTACTTCACCATTTTAGAAGTACCCATACTTCACAAATTTTGTTCTTGAACTATTATGACATTGTGAATAAGTGTAATGCTACCATTAGAATAGGTGGCATAATTGACCAATTGTGTTTTTTATCAAATAAATAATTTTGTTTTGTTGCTTCATTTGTTGGTTGAATAATTATATTAATTTGCTCTAGTTTTGGTCGGTTTTTCTTTCCCTTGGCAGTTCTGCGCTTTTTCAGTTTGATGTCACTTGTACAGTGGTTTGATGTTTGGTTCAGGTTGTTGTTGCTGTCACTTGTAAACACTATGGTTTAGACTTTTCAATACATTTTAAACTAAGCTTAACTTTGAGTTCTCTTTTTTCCGTTTGATTTGATGCAGTTAATGTGTATGGTCCTAAGAATAGAGTGACTAATCAACATCAAGGTAATGGATTTATTGAATTTTGGAGTGAAGAAGAAGATGATAAAGTATATGTGTTTTATTATTGCTATGCTTCTTTGTACTTGTTATTATTTGCATCAACGAAATGAACATAAACTAATTACTAGTTGCTTATTGTTTCTTATCTTACAGGTCATTAAGGTACATGACATGACTAAACTTTATGGAGAACCAAATCATGTAACTAAGGTATGTTTATTATTTCTACCTGTATGTGCGTGTCTTGAGGTATTTTCTATTTCTATTAAGTATAAATTCGCTAATGTACTAGAATTGATTATGCTTATTTTACCAATAATGAAGTTACTGTGTTTAATTCCCTTTTGAATGGAATAATTATTTTAATTTATTTCATTTTATATCATTCTATTCTTTATTTATATATTCATAGAAATATAGCTTAAGCATTCCTTTAATTGAGTGAAGTTTTTGTACTGTGTTTAAGTTCTATTGTATACTTATCTTACATTGTTGCTCTGTAACTTGGTGAAAGTGATGTTTCAATGTCTATGCTACTTGATTAAATAATATTGATTTACTATTTTTTATTTATTCAGGCATCCCAAGATCAAAAGAACTTGTTAGTCAAAAAAAAGATCAAAAGAACTTGGATGTTGGGAGTAAACCTTTTCATTGGAAATTTGGATATTGTAAGTCACTAAATTTGCAAGTTATGCTCTTAAACAAATTCAAATGTGGTAGGATTTGACATGTAACAAGATATTTATTAGTTTTATTGTAGGATGTAGATGAAAAGCTCTTGTATCAGTTGTATGATATTTTTAGTGTATTTGGAGACATTAGGTAGAATGATAGTATGATACAATTGTATTTTGTTAGTGTGTGAGTATAAATTTGTAAATTTATGTTTCTCGATGTTATTATTGAGTAATTCTAGTGTATAAGTATAAATTTAACAAATTCATCTTATTTGGATTAAACATGTTTGTGCTAGTTAAATTCTTATTTTATATTATCAAGAATAAAGCATGAGAAACATCAGGAAATAAAGATTTTATTTATAAAAATAAATAGATTTTAAATCAGGTGAATTGATTTAGAATGTGTGATTTTAAATCAGGTGAACAGATTTACGATGTGTGATTTTAAATCATCTGAGCGTTTTAAATCGGCCAAACCAATTTAATAACTTCATTTTAAATCGGGCTAACCGATTTAATAAAAGTTTTTAAATCAGGTCATATCTGATTTAAAAACATAAAACTTATTAAATTGGTGGGAATTAAATCGGACTAGAACTGATTTAAAAAGTAATTTTTACACTAGTGTGGTACAATTGTATTTGGAGACATTAGGTAGAATGATAGTATGATACAATTGTATTTTGTTAGTGTGTGAGTATAAATTTGTAAATTTATGTTTCTCGATGTTATTATTGAGTAATTCTAGTGTATAAGTATAAATTTAACAAATTCATCTTATTTGAATTAAACATGTTTGTGCTAGTTAAATTCTTATTTTATATTATCAAGAATAAAGCATGAGAAACATCAGGAAATAAAGATTTTAAATCAGGTGAACTGATTTAGAATGTGTGATTTTAAATCAGGTGAACAGATTTACGATGTGTGATTTAAATCATCTGAGCGTTTTAAATCGGCCAAACCAATTTAATAACTTCATTTTAAATCGGGCTAACCGATTTAATAAAAGTTTTTAAATCAGGTCACATCTGATTTAAAAACATAAAACTTATTAAATTGGTGGGAATTAAATCGGACTAGAACTGATTTAAAAAGTAATTTTTACACTAGTGTGGTACAATTGTATTTGGAGACATTAGGTAGAATGATAGTATGATACAATTGTATTTTGTTAGTGTGTGAGTATAAATTTGTAAATTTATGTTTCTCGATGTTATTATTGAGTAATTCTAGTGTATAAGTATAAATTTAACAAATTCATCTTATTTGGATTAAACATGTTTGTGCTAGTTAAATTCTTATTTTATATTATCAAGAATAAAGCATGAGAAACATCAGGAAATAAAGATTTTATTTATAAAAATAAATAGATTTTAAATCAGGTGAACTGATTTAGAATGTGTGATTTTAAATCAGGTGAACAGATTTACGATGTGTGATTTTAAATCATCTGAGCGTTTTAAATCGGCCAAACCAATTTAATAACTTCATTTTAAATCGGGCTAACCGATTTAATAAAAGTTTTTAAATCAGGTCATATCTGATTTAAAAACATAAAACTTATTAAATTGGTGGGAATTAAATCGGACTAGAACTGATTTAAAAAGTAATTTTTACACTAGTGTGGTACAATTGTATTTGGAGACATTAGGTAGAATGATAGTATGATACAATTGTATTTTGTTAGTGTGTGAGTATAAATTTGTAAATTTATGTTTCTCGATGTTATTATTGAGTAATTCTAGTGTATAAGTATAAATTTAACAAATTCATCTTATTTGAATTAAACATGTTTGTGCTAGTTAAATTCTTATTTTATATTATCAAGAATAAAGCATGAGAAACATCAGGAAATAAAGATTTTATTTATAAAAATAAATAGATTTTAAATCAGGTGAACTGATTTAGAATGTGTGATTTTAAATCAGGTGAACAGATTTACGATGTGTGATTTAAATCATCTGAGCGTTTTAAATCGGCCAAACCAATTTAATAACTTCATTTTAAATCGGGCTAACCGATTTAATAAAAGTTTTTAAATCAGGTCACATCTGATTTAAAAACATAAAACTTATTAAATTGGTGGGAATTAAATCGGACTAGAACTGATTTAAAAAGTAATTTTTACACTAGTGTGGTACAATTGTATTTGGAGACATTAGGTAGAATGATAGTATGATACAATTGTATTTTGTTAGTGTGTGAGTATAAATTTGTAAATTTATGTTTCTCGATGTTATTATTGAGTAATTCTAGTGTATAAGTATAAATTTAACAAATTCATCTTATTTGGATTAAACATGTTTGTGCTAGTTATATTCTAATTTTATATTATCAAGAATAAAGCATGAGAAACATCAGGAAATAAAGATTTTATTTATAAAAATAAATAGATTTTAAATCAGGTGAACTGATTTAGAATGTGTGATTTTAAATCAGGTGAACAGATTTACGATGTGTGATTTAAATCATCTGAGCGTTTTAAATCGGCCAAACCAATTTAATAACTTCATTTTAAATCGGGCTAACCGATTTAATAAAAGTTTTTAAATCAGGTCACATCTGATTTAAAAACATAAAACTTATTAAATTGGTGGGAATTAAATCGGACTAGAACTGATTTAAAAAGTAATTTTTACACTAGTGTGGTACAACTTGAAAACAAAATGACAACCATTGCTTACTTCTAATCCATCTCAAAATTACAACTATAAAAACTAGCAACCAGCAAAATATGAAGGTGTGAAAAACACAAGAAGGGGGTTGAATTTTGTTTTGGGTATTTAGAATACTTCTTCGAAGTTCTGAGAACCTATCAGAAGTTGCAGTGGATAAACTAACACAATAACGAATGCATAATGAAAGCAGAGTGAGAGATAGAGAAAGCGACACAGGCAATTTTATATCGGTTTCTCTCAAAAACCAAGAGTAGTCCATTCCTCTTTTTGAGTCTAAAAACATGTTCAGGGTTTTGATTATTTTCAAATCCAGGAGGTTGTTTCACATACACTTCTTTAGAAAAACACTCTTCACATCCATATGATATATATATATAAAGTGATACCATGATTAACAGCAAAGGAAAGAAGTAACATGATAGCTTCCAATCTTGCAACTGGAGCAAAGATTTTTGTGACATTAATTTCTTCTTGTTGACTGTATCCTTGTGCAACCAATCTTGCTTTGTTTCTTGTTACCTCTCCTTGTTCATTCAACTTGTTTCTAAACACCCACTTTGTCCCAATAATGTTTTTGCTTTTAGGTCTAGGAACCAGATTACAAACGTCATTTGTCTCAAACTGATTGAGTTCTTCTTTCATAGCTAAAACCCAAGCATCATCTTTCTATGCTTCATCAATGGTCTTTGGTTGAATGAGAGAAACAACGCTAATCATTGAATCTTCGTTCTGAAAACTTCATCTTATTTTCCTTGGACTATTCTTGTTGCCAAGAATCAATTCTTCTAGATGAGATGACTTGTATTTGAAAGATTTCTTTGTGATTACTTCTTCAGTTTCAGACTCAGAATCATCATCTTCTTGAGGTGTTGGAACTGTATCAGAAGGTGCAGCTTCTTGGTCATCAGAATCATCAAAAATTTCCGAAGCTTCATCTTCTGAATCCTGCTCATCTGCAATAACTTCAACTTGCTCTGACTTATTATTGTTAGGCTTTTTGTCATTAAATCTCGCACACATAGATTCCTCAACTGTATTAGTTTCAGAATTATACACCATGTATGACTTAGAGTGTTCCTAATATCCAATAAAGATACCCTTAGAAGCTTTAGAGTCCAAGAAAGAGAGATTAGGTTTTCTTCCTCTAAATAATTCATATGTAGTTTTATTCAACATAGATCTAATATAGATTCTATTTTGAATATAACATGTTGTGTTTACTGCTTCTGCCCAAATATACTTTGCTAATTTATTTTCATGCATCATGGTTCTGGCCATTTCTTGAAGACATATATTCTTTCTCTCTCCAACCCCATTCCGTTGTGGAGTTCTAGGAGAAGAGAATTCATGGAGTATTCCCGTTTTTTCACAAAAGATTTCAAAAGGTTCATTTTCAAATTCGCCACCATGATCACTTCTAAATTTCACAACTTTCAAATCTTTATGTGCAGAAAACACTAAACACATCATATGTATCATCAACAATAACAAGTCCATACTTTTTACCATTTATTGAAGCAGTGCTAACTGGTCCAAAATAATCAATATGAAGTAGTTCCAAAGGTTTTGAAGTAAAGACCACATTCTTATCTTTAAAAGAACTTTTGAAAAGCTTTCCTTTTTGACATGAACCATAAAGTGTATCTGAGTGATATTTGTAATCGGGCAAGCCTCTCACAAGATGTTGTTTTCTAAACTTAGAGATTAATCTCCAGTTAGCATGATCCAACTTCTTGTGCAGACCCACTTTTCTTCACTCAGTGATAAAAGACATAGAACTTCTTGTTCCATTTGTTCAAAAAAGGTTAATTTTATAAACATTGTCGTTCCTTTTTTCCTTTGAAAACAACAAACTTCTCAAAATATTTGTTTAAAGTACATGAATCCTTATTAAACAACACTTCATAACCACTGTCACATAACTGACTTATGCTAAGAAGGTTAAGAAAAAGTTCATCAACATACCAAACATTAGAGATAGCAGAGAAAGAATTACCTATTGTATTAGTACCAACTATTTTGCCTTTTTGGTTCCCAACAAATCCTACATTGCCTCCCTCTTTGAGAGTCGGGGTGAGGAACAAATCTTTCCCCCTCGTCATGCGACGTGAACAACCACTATCTAGGTACCAAGTACATGGCTTCACTATTTTAGAACGCAAACCTGCAGTATACACTATTTCTGGATTTGGTACCCACAACTTGATGGGTCCTGATAGGTTAGTGTAGGCTTTGTAGAAGTATGATTTTTGAAAGTTTGTTTGAGGAGCATACTTCTCATTGCCAAAGATTCTAATAGGTTTAACAGGATTTATATTAGAAGTATTAGCTTCTGAAGTTCTTAGAACCTTAGTTGCCTTAGGAACTGGTCTCTTCATAATCTTAACTTCTAAATATATCATTTTTGAATTAGAATTAATCATAGCCTCTAAAGTGTTACCTTCTGAGACTTTTGACTTACCTTTATTCAAAACAGCAGTCTGTGAAGCTTTCTTAGAGTTAGCAGTTTCTAATATAAAAGTGGAATAGAGAAAAGGTGGTATTTTGCTCAAACAAACAGATTGACTTGATTTTCCCTTATCAGAAGATGCAAAATAACCAAGTCCATATCCTTTTTTTTCCTAACACTATAGATCATAGAAGCAACCTTACTCTTATTGACATTTTGTTTATCATGTGAAACAAACTCATGACTAGAAAGTTCAAGCTTATCATGTGATTTGCTAATAAGCAACACAACCTTCTTCAAGCTCTTTGATTTTTAAAAGAGATTCATTATATTGAGATTGAAGTTGGTCAGATTTTTCTGTAAGCAAGTCAATTTTTGTTTTTAAACTTTTGAAATCATTTGACTTGTTTATGTATTGCTTCATAGTGTCTTTAAGAGTAGATAGAAGCTTATCATGAGGTTGTTTAGATATTACCTCGTCTATATCATCAATGTCTGGTTCATCATCTAGGCCAGACTCATTATCAGAAGGAGTTGTGGCCATCAGTGCTAGATTTGCCTCTTCATCATTTGATAGCTTTTCCAGATCCTCAAAGGTATCCATAAGACTCTTTTTCATTATGTTCTTGAAATTTATCTTTTTCCCTTTGTCATTGGAGTTCAAGTCAGACAAACAACAATGAAATTACCGGTCTTCTTGTAGTTAAAGCAGTTATTCTTAGAACCATTTTTCTTGTCTTTTAGGTTGGAGCTTCTATTCCCATAACTCTTAGAACCGAAACTCTTTCCAGAAGCTTTGTTGTTTCTCTTATTCCATTTCCTGAACTTTGAAAGCATAGCAAAGAACTCCTCATCTGATCCATCCTTTTGATCATCTACAGAAGATTCCTCAACATCAAATTCAATAACCTTAGCCTTCAAAGCCTCAGGAGACATCAAAGTTGCCGGCATAGCTAATGACTTTGAATTCTTCTCTAGCTCATCAGAAGCTAATTCCATCTAGTGACTTATGAGAGAACTAGTTGACTCTTCTAGGCTTAGACTATTGAGATCCTTTGCTTCTTGTATAACAGTGACCTTAAGTCTCCACTTTGAAAGTAAACATCTCAAAATCTTCTTAACATGATCAGAAGTGGTATAACTCTTCTTTAAGACTCCAAGACCAGAAACCAAGATTTTGAATCTTGCATACATTTTTTCAATGTTCTCACTGTCTTTCATCTTAAACATCTCCTACTGATGAACCAGATGATTAGCTTTTGCTTCTTTCACTTGTTGGTTTCCTTCATGAGTAGCACACACAAAATCCTAAATACCCTTAACGCTTGCTCTATTTCCAAGTTTCAGAAACTCCTCATGAGTAATGCAACTGGAAAGAATATATTTTGATCTGTTGTGCTTTTTCCATTCTTTCTTCAGCTCAGCTTTCTGAACAGCTCAGCTTTCTGAACAACCTGTTCACAACTGAAGTGACCTTACCATCTTTATCAAGCTTGTCTTGAAAGCTAACACTTTCTTCAATGATATCCCACATGCCTTCATCTTCTGCCAAGATGTGAGGATAAATTTGATATTTCAACCATGTAAAAGTTGAGGGATCTCCATTGAACATAGGTGTTTTGCTGTAATTTCCACCAGAGTTTTCATTGTCAAAGTTGTGAGGAATTTCAACTTTAACATCCTAGACTGCTTTTAGGATGACCGACTAACCCCACAAACCAACACGAGTCTTTTCAGCATGTTTTGTCCTCACTCACATGCATTCTAGGAAACTTCCCAGATGGTCACCCATCCAAACCACTACTCAAAGTCAAGCACGCTTAAATATGGAGTTCTTATTCGTTGGGCTACCGAAAAGAAGATACACCTTGTTAGTATAGGTAGTGTAGTACCCTAATTTTGGACCTACAAATCCGATTTGCATTTTCATGCATAAAAATATACAAAAATATTTTATTTTATTTTTCATGCATTTTTCATTCATTTTCATATTTTTATCTATTTTTCTCTAATTTCCTTTTATTTCTAAATATTTCATTTGTATTTCACCTTATTTTAAATAGTTCGTATTTTAGCGTAAAAGTCCAACAATATCAAAAAATAGTCTTTTTCTTATTTTACGCGCATTTTATATTTTATTATCATATCAAAGAAAAGATTTACATTTTATCACATTTATTTCAATTTACTTCATATTCACCTTTTATCTCAAAGTTTACCAAAAATAGTAAAAAGAATATCCCTTATCTCTTCTTATCTTTTTTTTTTTCATTTTAAATTTAAATCAAAAATAGCTTTTTACAACTCATCACAACAACATTACTCTTAGACCAATCATATCTCTCCACCTCATCTCATTCTCATCATAAACCTTTTTTCATTTTCAAAATAAATCAAAAATCACATCATTTTCATCTCATTACTATTTTATCCTACCATTTTATCATTATTACAAAAATACCATTTAACCTAATTTTCTTCTATAAATACAAACCTCACATCACTCAATCATTAACAATCAATTCTCACAATTCCCAACACCACAAAACTCAAAGCACAAACTTCAATAAACCAAAAAATAGTTTTCCGGCACCGGAAAACCACCTCCGGTCGCCGGAAAACCACAACCACCACACCCATTTTTCAAAAATCCTCCAAATCAAAATCCGATTACATCATTAGCTTCCTCATCACTTCCTCGTTACAGATCCATCATCCGTTTCGTCAAAAACGCCGCCAAAAGCCACCAGAAACACCGAATCCGAGCCGCCCTTCGCCAGAAAACTCAAAACCTCAAATCTTCACCAAATCCCAAAAATCATACATTAATAAGCTTCTAAACAACCTCCTAAACACATTTCAACCACCAATTTCATCAAAATCTCACCAGAAACGCGCCAAATCTGAGCTCGGAAATTACAGAAAATTCAACCTCCATTTCTTACAATTCCTGTTGTACCCCAATTTTGGACCTAAAATCCGCTTTCTCTTTTTTGTATATATATTATATATCTTTATACAAAAATCATCGCATTCCTTTTCGCCGCATTATTTGCGCTCGTTATCGCATTTTTGTCGTCGTACTTTTATGTCCGCCTATTTATCATCCTTTTTTTTTTACCATTATTATTATTATCATCATTCATTGTTTCACCCTTTACCTTTATTATTACCATTATATATTATTATTACTTTTTTATCAAAAATCTCTTTTTCAAAAAAAAAAAGAGTTTCACTTTATTTGTTAGTACTATTAATTCAAATTCCTTTTTCACTCTACTTACTTTGAGAAAATGTGATTACAAAAAGAAAACAAAAACAGTTTTTTAGTAACTCCTCCCTTTTCTTCCTTCTTTCTCTTTTTCGGTCACTTATTCTTATTATTATTTACCATTATCATTATCATTACTACCACTCATTTTACTATTTTTTTATCTCCTATTATTATTATTTATTACTACTATTATTATTACTATCCAAATAAAAGCCAAAAAATAGTTTTTTCTCCGTCTTTTTTCTTTTCGGTCCTTTTTTCTTTTACTATTTTTTTGTTGTTTATTTTTCTAACACAAAAATGAAAAAAATACAAAAAAAACATCAAAAAAAATTGAAAATTTGGATCCAATGTTTCCTGTTTTTTTTCCAGCAAAGACAATGACCTCAAACTTTGTCTTCTTTCTCCTTTTTTGACACATTTGCAAACAAACACTGATTATCAAAAAAGCTACCCTGTATTTTTCTACTCTAATCTTCAAACCCTAAAATCCCTTCATAAAACAGAACCAATTTCACAGAAGCGGAGGGGAGAAAAAATTTGGAAACGGCCACACACTCAAATCAACTCACCTTCATTCCATAGACAAATCAACATTAAAACTCAAATCCTCACAAACACCACCGAAGCCAAGAAAAACAGAACAAAAAAACCTTAACAAATCATCATCAAATAAAAACCCAGAAACAAAAAACTACAAGATAACCTAACACAAATTTATATAGAAAACAGTTCAAAAAATAAAAAAACTACTCTAACTCTAAACCTTCACCAAAAGTTTCAGCCACTTTTCCTTCCTCAGAACCGAGCTTCAAACCTCACAAAACCAAAATAAAAGGAAAAGTCAGAAACAGAAGAAGAGAAAAAATACAGAAGGAAATCGAAACAGAGAAGGACAGGAGCGGAAACCGAGAGTAAAGGAGGAGTAGAGGCAAAGACAAAAACGCAACTTACATAGAAGAATCACGTCAGAGAAGGTTAATCCTTGTTTCTCTTCATTTCATTGCATGATTTTCGCATGAACATATAAATCTAGGGTTTTTGATTGTTCGTGTTTGTATGATTGAATGATGTTTCTATGTTCGTCCATGGTGTATTTGCATGACTGATTTCATGATTATGAACGAATTTGAGAGTTAGGGTTTGAATTTGGGGGTTAAGGTTTTCGGATCTGTGGGTGTCGATCCCGATTTTGTGTGGTTCTTTTGCGATTTCTGTTGTTAGATTCGTGTTTAGAACGCGTTTTCATGTAGGGATAGTGAAGAAAGTTTCTTGATTTGGGATGGTTGGGTTTCTAGGGTTCATGTGTTCTTGATGGATATGGAGGAAAATAAGAACAGAGAAGAGAGAAAGCAGAAAGAAAAACAAAGAAGAAGAGAGAAAGAAAAAAACGTTTTTGCCAAATGGGGAAAAACTCTGATATATTCCCCTCCATTCAATTTTACTCCGCGCCCCCCCCTAGTTTCTCCGCGCGCCCCCAGCCGGTTATGTGAACCGGGTTGTGGGCCGGGTCTGGTTCGACTCGGTTCACCACTGAAACCCAGTTCACCCACCCCACTCGTTTTTCTACGCGCGCCCCCTAGGGCTTCTCAGCGCACCCCCCAACCGGTTCATGAACTGGATCTTGGACCGGGTCTGATTTGATCCGGTTTTCTCTAAAATTGGACCTGGGCTTAGCCTTACAGCCCAATTTTGCCCATTTTTTCTTCTTTTTTTTGTTTTGTGCTTTTTTCTTTATTTATTATTTGTTTGTTCATTGATCTATTTTATTTTACTTTGTTATGTTATTCAATATCATTTCTTCTTTTATCATTTGCCTAGCACTCACATATGTATTATATTTGTGTACCTTTAGATGTTTTGCCATGAAAAATATATGTGTGTGAATTTATTGTCCTTTTTTATGAAATTACTAAGCTTAAGTACTAACACAAAAATTTGAAAAAAATAAGACTTCAAGAAAAAAGCTTTTCTCTAATAGAAAAAACGAAAAAAATCTTTTTAACTATTTTAATGTCAAAAAATAAAAAAAATGTTTATTAATGTTGTGACTTCACTCTTTTTATTTATTATTTGTTTAGAATGCAAAAAATATAAAAACAACAAAAATATTAGAGAAATTAGGTATGCTATGATTGATTTCTTTTTTTTGTGATGATTGATAACATGATCATGTATTTGTTTAATTTCATTCCATGAAAACTCATAACATATTTTTACCTTTTTTTAAGAAATAAATTTTTTCTTTACATGCATACATGCATTTAAAAATCTTACATTTTTGCACTACATCACATTATGCATTTTTTTAGTCACATAACCTTTTTTACACAAATTTCTACATCATATTACATTTTTCATATCACATGTTCACTACACATTTTTACATGCATACATGCATTTGCAACATTACATTTTTTATTGCATCATAATCTACATTTTGCATTTCACATGACATTTGACACTAATTTTTGCATAACACTACAATCTCACATTACAATTTTACTCCACATTTTTCCTACATGCATACATGCATTGCATTTAGATTAGGACAATGCATCATTTTAAAAATGCATGTTAGAGACAATATTTTAATTTATAAAATCATTGAGCTCTAACATTAGCATTGATAGTTAAGGGTCTTTTGGCCTAAATTCATACTCTTCATAAAAATAAAAAAACATAAAAAAAATTCTTTGCTAAATAAAATTACTTTTTGCTTGTGTTTTAGTTGGAGTTGTTTGTTACTATGAATGACTTTCAAAATTTCTATTATCATGTATTTGCCTCTCACACCCCTTTTTTCACACACTTCACCTTTAAGTTAGAATATAATATCTTGCTATGATTTCTCTTCTTAATTGTTTGTGTGCATATTCATTATCATATTTATTTTTCGCACTTGCATTTTACTTTTATGCATTGCTATTTATTTATTTACTTATTGCCTCTTATTATTATTTATTCATTCAATTCGATATGGTTGTAAATATTAATTATTCAATTGGGTTGTAATAGCGTAGGATTTTATTTATCGCTCTTTACTGCTTTCTTAGCTTACACATCACACACAAACGCCAAAAATTCATTTCCAAAGGAGAGGACTCGTAATTGATTTTAAATTGATTACGAGACTTTTTGAAACGAAAAATCTTTTTTTCAAAACAAACGTGCGATCCTTTTAAAAAACAAACGCAAGTTCACCTTAATCTCAATGTAACTTCAATCATTTTAACACAACTTTTTTTTATATATAACATCTTTTCTTAATTCTTTTTTGACAACGAAATCTTCTTTACAATCTTCTTTTCTTTCAAACAACAATAACTTTTTTTCTTTTTACATAACAACATTTGCACTTTCTTACCATTTCTTTTCTTTTAAACATTTCCTCTACAATACAATAAAAACACTACTCTCAAAAATCTTTCTTACAAAGAAAAACATTTACACTTCTTTTCTTTTATTTACTTTATGAAATAAAATTTTCTTAACTTTTACCCACTTTCTTTTCTTTCTTCTATACAACTTCTTTCCCCATTCTTAAAGCATGTACAAAAAAGCACTAAAAACATATAAGAGGTTACCATGGAGTACCATGGGCGCTTGAGGTGCTAACACCTTCCTCAAGTGCAACTAACCCCCGTACCTTAGAATCTCTTTCTTTAAAGGTTTTCAATTTTTCCCCTCCTTTGGAAATGAAAAATAAAACTGTAGTGGGGTATGTCACAAAAATCCCGCAACAGAAAAATGGCGACTTCACTGGGGATTCTCTCCTTAAGAGGGTTGAACCTAACT
Organism: Trifolium dubium; assembly: GCA_951804385.1. Lineage (NCBI taxonomy): Eukaryota > Viridiplantae > Streptophyta > Magnoliopsida > Fabales > Fabaceae > Trifolium > Trifolium dubium. The sequence goes on along the minus strand of OX638062.1, from coordinate 29,073,511 downwards.
TATGTGTTTATATGTGTTTATTTATTTACATGCTTTATATATATTGTGGGGGGTTCTTGAGTTGAGACAAGCTTGACCGGAGCTTGAGTGCACCATGAGATAGATTGTGGTATAATCATAGTGGGATGGGCGAAAGTTAAGTTTTGCACATACTCGCATGTGATATAATCACGCCACAGTTGATGAGTCATGTTGTAATATTCTCTTCGACGCGAGTTAAGTTGCGTAGAAAGATTATTATGATTATGAGGAAACTGTGGGACCTTTTTAGTCACCTTTAACCCATCTTGGCCTCTTAGAACGTAGTGCGATGGCTTAACCGAGAGTGAATTTTGGTTAAAGTTGTTCCGCGATACTACACTCAAACGAGATCTTCCCTTGGATATTTCATTTGGCCGCGAGTTCAGTTGTGGACATTGGTATTCAAGAAGGAAGGTTGTAGACTTTGAGACCTTTTAGAACCCGTGATACAGGTACAAAGTAAACCAATAGTTCATACCTTTTGGGCGGGTTTTATCCTTTGACTCCCACATCATGATATCTCAACCAACCATGTTTGCTTTTGTTTGTGATTGTTGCATCATCACATCTCATTCATCCATTCATTCATAAAAAAAAGCTTTTTCCATTAGTTTTCAAAGGACTTAGAGGAATTTCTTCATAAACTTCAAATCATCATGGACCTTGAAAAAAAAAATGAAAAAAATTGTTTTGAAAAAATATTTCTTTTGATCATTTACAAACAAAAATGAGGTCCTTTATGATTCATATCCTAAAGTCCTTTAAAAAAAATCAAAATCAAATCAAAAGTTTCTTTCTCATGCATCATTTTGCATTCATGGTCTTCTCCAAAAGAGTCTAAGCTTTGTGTCTTCCTCTCAGTGGTCTGGCGCTCTTGTCCAAAGTCAACTCGCAAGTCAACACTCGTGTTAATCAAAGGAAAACAATGGAAGGAATTGAACAAGAGAATCTTCAGCTCAGTGAAGAAGTTGCTACACTCCAAACAACTGTGGACAAACTAAGAAGTATGATGGAAACTTTGTTGACCGCACAGAATCAGGCATCCCTGCCACCTTTTCCTTCTCAGGCTTTGACAAGTACTGTGTCAGAGACTTATAACTTCAATGAGAGTTTTCCTCTCAATGTCTCTGGTATCCAGATTCCTGCTTTGAATGTTCCCCAAGTTACTATGTCTGTCTTGCCACCAGTTTTGACTGTTCCAGTTCCTGTGGTTCATACTACACCACATGAGAATGAATCTGTTTACAACGCCAAACAAGTTGAGAATGTTGAGGCGTGTTCTGTGGATAATTACCAAGACCAGTTTGATGAGATACAACGTGAGATCCGTGCTCTCCGTGGAAAAGATTTGTTTGGGAAGAGTGCTCATGAGCTTTGTCTGGTGCCAAATGTCAAGTTTCCGCCGAAGTTCAAAGTGCCCGAGTTTGAAAAGTATAAGGGGAATTCTTGTCCTCAGATGCATCTTGTGATGTATACTAGAAAGATGTATGCTCTGACAAAAGATGATGAATTGCTTATTCAATGCTTCCAAGACAGTTTGACTGGTGCCGCTCTCAAGTGGTACGTGAGCTTAGGAAGTTCGAAGATCAAGTCCTTTTATGATTTATGTCAAGCGTTTGTGCAGCAGTACAAGTACAATGCTGATTTGGCACCGGATAGAGATCAGCTTCGAGCCATGACTCAGAAAAACAAGGAATCTTTCAAGGAATATGCCCATAGATGGAGAGGGGTTGCAGCTCAGATTAGCCCGCCTCTTGAGGAAAAGGAGATGGCTAAAATTTTCTTGAAAACTCTTGATGCATTCTACTATGACAAAATGGTTTCCAGTGCGCTTCGTGATTTTGCCGACATGGTAGACATAGGCGTGCGCATTGAGGAAGCTCTCCGAGAAGGACGTTTGACAAGAGAGACTGCTTCTTCCAGAAATGCAAGAGAATTTGGGTCTAGCTCTAACATGAAGAAAGAACAAGAGTTGAGTATGGTGGCTCATGGGAAGTCAAAGAAGAACAAACAACAGCATGTTGCTGCTATAACTCCTGCTACTGACACTACTCCAAAGAGAGAGCCTAAGTTTGAACCGATCCCTATGTTGTATGCAGACCTACTTCCTATTTTACTTGAGAGGAATCTGATTCAGACTAGGATGCCACCTAAGGTACCTGCAAAATTACCATGGTGGTATAAACCCGAATTATCTTGTGCTTTTCATCAAGGGGCACCTGGCCACAGTATTGAATATTGTTTGACTTTGAAGGGTGAAGTTCAAAGGTTGATCGAAGATAACAAATTTTCTTTCGAGGATATAGACCCAGCTCTGTTCTACATGGAGTGATTTGTTGCATTTTGGTTGTGGATGGTGCTACTATTCTCTCTTATCCAGTTGATATCAATGATACAAGGAAGCTCATCCCTATGGTCACTAGGCTTTCATTTCTTTCTTGTCAAGCATTTGTTTGCTTTTAACATTATGTCTTTTGTCAAGTACTTTTAATATAATAAACATGCATGTTTTTTTGAATTCATCCATTCGTATTCACTCTTTTCTCTTGCTTTATTACTTACAAACTTGGAGCGAGGATGATGAAAATAAATAACTGATTTTTTTTGTTGATATATGCTTTCAATGGTGAAAAACTTAGTTGACGATGTAAGGCATTGTTTCTCTTCCCAAACAGTGGAGATATAAGGAGATAGTCCGTAATCAGCCCCTTTGAGCCTGAAGTCGGTGTTTCTTTCTATTTTTCTGAACCCTTAATCATAATCTGGGGCAGGGTAGTATTTCAATTAATTTGATGATGCATCCTGATACAAGAGAATCAATTCTTCTGGTCATACCAAATTAGAGATTTAATCACAATGCTTTCCTCAAACAAAGGAAGTTGTCAAGAGATGAGACTCACAACAATTCATACGACAGTCACAATCTTCATCTTACAAAGGTTATATTAAAAAAAACAGAGTGATTACAAAAAAAGAGAGAAATAAAAAAAAAGAGAATTCAAAAAAGAGAGAGAGAGAGCCCATAAAAAAAGAAAAAGAGGGGCACCGTGATGGACCACAAATTCAAAGTTCGAAAAGAACAAGTCCATACAAATAAAGAGTGATCCAAAAATAGGAACAACTTCCTAAACAAAAAGTGACTGTCACTTCAAGAAATCTCATCTACGTCTATTCAACAAAAAGAACATCAATAAAGCTTCTACCAAAGTGTCAACCTCAAACATCATTGCCAAAAAGATTCTCTTGCCGACTGAGTGCATCAGTTAAATTATTTGAACTTAGGAATGAAGAACATCAAGAAGAATGGATGGGACCCAAATTAAATTTTGAGCCTAACAATCCTTTTTTTGAAAACCGTGAGCCCAGCCACGTTATAACATACAAAAGACCTAATTGAAACTAGGTTCACTGTGAAAGCATATTCGGCAAATTTATTGTTAGGCTGACTCATCCTGTTTGTTAAGTAATCGCAAATTATCTTTTATACGCATCATATGTGTTTTCATTCAAAAAAAAATATTCAATTTCAAAAAAACTTACATGTGCATTTTATCAAAAATACTTTTCAAAATAAATAGTTTCACTTACAAATTGATACTTGACATCAAAGAAATTTGAGCTATGGTCTGATCAAAGGCAAAGCTGACTTGAGACACTCCTAGTCAGGGGCAAGTTACATTTGAATTCTGCCAATCAGGGACAAACAAGTTGAATGTTCTGCTAATCAAGGTTCAAGCACTTGGGGCATACTGTGTTAAGATCATATATTCCTGAAAAGCTACACTGGATGTAAAAGGTCAACCAGTCACGCTCTTCGATCGATTCTTTCAAAGATCTTTAGACTGAAGCAGGGATCCAGAGCAAGGGGCAAGTCATCTCTATTCTCTCAGATGTTCATCAACAAAAAACGTGTTTTCTCTAAGAGAATGTAAACAATCTTCCTAGAAAAGGATACATCCCCAATGAAGCTAATGGTGTTGTTCTACCTTCAGTTTAGCTTCAATACATGTTGATTGATATTGGGTTTTTCCCCAGAGAAGTTGTTCCTTCCCCAAGAAGAGTTCTCTTACTTTATCTACAGCGACATATACACTTTGTAGAGACATCCTGAACAATGATGCGACGTTGGCTTGTGTTTCCGGGTTGGTCACTTTGTTTGTCCATCAAAAAGATGTTCCACATACATACGTATACACATACATTCATAACATGCATACATTTATACATACTTTCATACATACATTCAAACATAGCATTTACATATAACATAAACATTTACATCATTCATACATTATTACGTCATTATACAGATTTCTGTCTCTTTTGCCATGTCTGTGTCTACAAAATAGAGTCGGGATGGGCATGTTGTTCTTTCCAATTAGAGTGTCAGCTTAGGCAGATAAGTGTACATATCTACTGTTTCAAAATTCCCCACTAGACTCCTCTCTTGTGGAAGATGGTTGTTTCAGTTTTTCCTACAACAAAAGGAAAATTCCCAGTTGAATTTATTCTTCAAATGGACACAAAGTCTTGTTTTACCGTTTCCCTCCGGTTTGTTCCCGGATTAGACATCATTTCAAAACAACAAGTGACAAGTTTTCCGCACAAGAAGCTTGTACTTTACAAGATACATTTTACTGTTCCTCATGTGGCTTTATCCCCAGTGAACCTTATCAATACATTACACAAAAGATCACACAAATCTTTTTTCTCTAAAAATACATTACTTTTACAAATCAGCCTACTTGAGTCACTTTTGAAGTACCCAGTAGAGTCACCTCCTTTCAATGGAATCATGTTACCTTGACACCCTACCGTTCACATGGTAGGAGGTAATTCCTTTGTTTCATTATCTTGACTTGTTGTCACTTGGTTGGACAATAGATAATGTTTCTTCTTCACATATTACTTTGACACACTATTGTTTGCGTGATAGTAAGTAATATTTAGTCATTGTCTTGACTTGCTATCGCTTTATTGGATAGTAGATGATGTCTATCTTTTCGGATTGTCTTGGCACCCAGCCGTTCACATGGTAGGAGATAATTCTTTATGTTTCATTATCTTGGCTTGCTGTCATTTTGTTGGACTGTAGATAATGTGTCTTCTTTTCATATTACTTTGACACACTATCGTTGCATGATAGTAAGTAATATTTAGTCATTGTCTTGACTTGCTATCGCTTTATTGGATAGTAGATGATGTCTATCTTTTCAGATTGTCTTGGCACCCTGCCGTTCACATGGTAGGAGATAATTCTTTCTGTTTCATTATCTTGACTTGTTGTCATTTTGTTGACAGTAGATAATGTTTCATCTTTTCATATTACTTTGACACACTATCGTTGCATGATAGTAAGTAATATTTAGTCATTGTCTTGACTTGCTATCGCTTTATTGGATAGTAGATGATGTCTATCTTTTCAGATTGTCTTGGCACCCTGCCGTTCACATGGTAGGAGATAATTCTTTCTGTTTCATTATCTTGACTTGTTGTCATTTTGTTGACAGTAGATAATGTTTCATCTTTTCATATTACTTTGACACACTAACGTTGCATGATAGTAAGTAATATTTAGTCATTGTCTTGACTTGCTATCGCTTTATTGGATAGTAGATGATGTCTATCTTTTCGGATTGTCTTGGCACACTGCCGTTCACATGGTAGGAGATAATTCTTTGGTTTCATTATCTTGACTTGCTGTCATTTTGTTGGACAGTAGATAATGTTTCATCTTTTCATATTACTTTGACACACTATCGTTTGCATGATAGTAAGTAATATTTAGTCATTGTCTTGACTTGCTATCACTTGGTTGGATAATAGACGATGTCTATCTTTTCAAATTGCCTTGACACACTATTGTTTGTATGATAGTAAGTAATATTTGGTTCCTTTATCTTGACACGCTATCACTTCGTTGGATAGCAGATAATATACCATGTCTCTCTTTAATTTACCTTGACTCGCTGTCATTTGTATGATGGTAGGTAATGTGGAATCTGTCTTCTTTATGCAATCCGTCTCTTTGCATGGCGGTGGATAATATTCCTATTCCTTATAGAGGTCGTCTTTTATCTGCAAGCTGTCTCTTCGTAAGGCGGTGGACGATGCTCTTGTTCTCAGTAAACGTTGTCTTTTATCTGCAAGCCGTCACTTTGCAAGGCGGTGGACAATGTCTCTGTTTTTCTTGTAGAAATTGTCTTTTATCTGCAAGCCGTCACCTTGTCAGGCGGTGGACAATTCTCTTATTCTCTACAAACATTGTCTTTTATCTGCAATCTGTCTCTTTGTAAGACGGTAGACAATGTTCTTCTCACATTACTGTCAACCACAAAATAATAAGTAATATTCTCCCCAACTTTTTACTCTGTTCCCCAGTGGAGTTCGTTCTTCCAATAGACTTGGGGCACATCTTGTTATTTTTCCAGTCGGCCATGTTACGTTCTTCCCCTATGAAGTCCTAAATATGTTTCCTTCCTTTGTCTATCTTTTACAGCATTCATATAAAACTAAAAAAAAAATTCATCTACATTTCATGCATTCATATTTGCATCATAAGCATTGTTTGAGGATTTTAGGTCCAAAAATGGTGCACGTTTTATATTTAAGTATCTTCAATCCCGTCTAGACAAAGATTTCGATCTTCATCTCTCCGGGTGAAGAAACTTAAATAGGGGCAGCTGTTGTACCCCAATTTTGGACCTAAAATCCGCTTTCTCTTTTTTGTATATATATTATATATCTTTTTACAAAAATCATCGCATTCCTTTTCGCCGCATTATTTGCGCTCGTTATCGCATTTTTGTCGTCGTACTTTTATGTCCGCCTATTTATCATCCTTTTTTTTTTACCATTATTATTATTATCATCATTCATTGTTTCACCCTTTACCTTTATTATTACCATTATATATTATTATTACTTTTTTATCAAAAATCTCTTTTTCAAAAAAAAAAAGAGTTTCACTTTATTTGTTAGTACTATTAATTCAAATTCCTTTTTCACTCTACTTACTTTGAGAAAATGTGATTACAAAAAGAAAACAAAAACAGTTTTTTAGTAACTCCTCCCTTTTCTTCCTTCTTTCTCTTTTTCGGTCACTTATTCTTATTATTATTTACCATTATCATTATCATTACTACCACTCATTTTACTATTTTTTTTATCTCCTATTATTATTATTTATTACTACTATTATTATTACTATCCAAATAAAAGCCAAAAAATAGTTTTTTCTCCTTCTTTTTTCTTTTCGGTCCTTTTTTCTTTTACTATTTTTTTGTTGTTTATTTTTCTAACACAAAAATGAAAAAAATACAAAAAAAACATCAAAAAAAATTGAAAATTTGGATCCAATGTTTCCTGTTTTTTTTCCAGCAAAGACAATGACCTCAAACTTTGTCTTCTTTCTCCTTTTTTGACACATTTGCAAACAAACACTGATCATCAAAAAAGCTACCCTGTATTTTTCTACTCTAATCTTCAAACCCTAAAATCCCTTCATAAAACAGAACCAATTTCACAGAAGCGGAGGGGAGAAAAAATTTGGAAACGGCCACACACTCAAATCAACTCACCTTCATTCCATAGACAAATCAACATTAAAACTCAAATCCTCACAAACACCACCGAAGCCAAGAAAAACAGAACAAAAAAACCTTAACAAATCATCATCGAATAAAAACCCAGAAACAAAAAACTACAAGATAACCTAACACAAATTTATATAGAAAACAGTTCAAAAAATAAAAAAACTACTCTAACTCTAAACCTTCACCAAAAGTTTCAGCCACTTTTCCTTCCTCAGAACCGAGCTTCAAACCTCACAAAACCAAAATAAAAGGAAAAGTCAGAAACAAAAGAAGAGAAAAAATACAGAAGGAAATTGAAACAGAGAAGGACAGGAGCGGAAACCGAGAGTAAAGGAGGAGTAGAGGCAAAGACAAAAACACAACTTACATAGAAGAATCACGTCAGAGAAGGTTAATCCTTGTTTCTCTTCATTTCATTGCATGATTTTCGCATGAACATATAAATCTAGGGTTTTTGATTGTTCGTGTTTGTATGATTGAATGATGTTTCTATGTTCGTCCATGGCGTATTTGCATGACTGATTTCATGATTATGAACGAATTTGAGAGTTAGGGTTTGAATTTGGGGGTTAGGGTTTTCGGATCTGTGGGTGTCGATCCCGATTTTGTGTGGTTCTTTTGCGATTTCTGTTGTTAGATTCGTGTTTAGAACGCGTTTTCATGTAGGGATAGTGAAGAAAGTTTCTTGATTTGGGATGGTTGGGTTTCTAGGGTTCATGTGTTCTTGATGGATATGGAGGAAAATAAGAACAGAGAAGAGAGAAAGCAGAAAGAAAAACAAAGAAGAAGAGAGAAAGAAAAAAACGTTTTTGCCAAATGGGGAAAAACTCTGATATATTCCCCTCCATTCAATTTTACTCCGCGCGCCCCCCTAGTTTCTCCGCGCGCCCCCAGCCGGTTATATGAACCGGGTTGTGGGCCGGGTCTGGTTCGACCCGGTTCACCACTGAAACCCAGTTCACCCACCCCACTCGTTTTTCTACGCGCGCCCCCTAGGGCTTCTCAGCGCACCCCCCAACCGGTTCATGAACTGGATCTTGGACCGGGTCTGATTTGATCCGGTTTTCTCTAAAATTGGACCTGGGCTTAGCCTTACAGCCCAATTTTGCCCATTTTTTCTTCTTTTTTTTGTTTTGTGCTTTTTTCTTTATTTATTATTTGTTTGTTCATTGATCTATTTTATTTTACTTTGTTATGTTATTCAATATCATTTCTTCTTTTATCATTTGCCTAGCACTCACATATGTATTATATTTGTGTACCTTTAGATGTTTTGCCATGAAAAATATATGTGTGTGAATTTATTGTCCTGTTTTATGAAATTACTAAGCTTAAGTACTAACACAAAAATTTGAAAAAAATAAGACTTCAAGAAAAAAGCTTTTCTCTAATAGAAAAAACAAAAAAAATCTTTTTAACTATTTTAATGTCAAAAAATAAAAAAAATGTTTATTAATGTTGTGACTTCACTCTTTTTATTTATTATTTGTTTAGAATGCAAAAAATATAAAAACAACAAAAATATTAGAGAAATTAGGTATGCTATGATTGATTTCTTTTTTTTGTGATGATTGATAACATGATCATGTATTTGTTTAATTTCATTCCATGAAAACTCATAACATATTTTTACCTTTTTTTAAGAAATAAATTTTTTCTGTACATGCATACATGCATTTAAAAATCTTACATTTTTGCACTACATCACATTATGCATTTTTTTAGTCACATAACCTTTTTTACACAAATTTCTACATCATATTACATTTTTCATATCACATGTTCACTACACATTTTTACATGCATACATGCATTTGCAACATTACATTTTTTATTGCATCATAATCTACATTTTGCATTTCACATGACATTTGACACTAATTTTTGCATCACACTACAATCTCACATTACAATTTTACTCCACATTTTTCCTACATGCATACATGCATTGCATTTAGATTAGGACAATGCATCATTTTAAAAATGCATGTTAGAGACAATATTTTAATTTATAAAATCATTGAGCTCTAACATTAGCATTGATAGTTAAGGGTCTTTTGGCCTAAATTCATACTCTTCATAAAAATAAAAAAACATAAAAAAAATTCTTTGCTAAATAAAATTACTTTTTGCTTGTGTTTTAGTTGGAGTTGTTTGTTACTATGAATGACTTTCAAAATTTCTATTATCATGTATTTGTCTCCCACACCCCTTTTTTCACACACTTCACCTTTAAGTTAGAATATAATATCTTGCTATAATTTCTCTTCTTAATTGTTTGTGTGCATATGCATTATCATATTTATTTTTCGCACTTGCATTTTACTTTTATGCATTGCTATTTATTTATTTACTTATTGCCTCTTATTATTATTTATTCATTCAATTCGATATGGTTGTAAATATTAATTATTCAATTGGGTTGTAATAGCGTAGGATTTTATTTATCGCTCTTTACTGCTTTCTTAGCTTACACATCACACACAAACGCCAAAAATTCATTTCCAAAGGAGAGGACTCGTAATTGATTTTAAATTGATTACGAGACTTTTTGAAACGAAAAATCTTTTTTTCAAAACAAACGTGCGATCCTTTTAAAAAACAAACGCAAGTTCACCTTAATCTCAATGTAACTTCAATCATTTTAACACAACTTTTTTTATATATAACATCTTTTCTTAATTCTTTTTTGACAACGAAATCTTCTTTACAATCTTCTTTTCTTTCAAACAACAATAACTTTTTTTCTTTTTACATAACAACATTTGCACTTTCTTACCATTTCTTTTCTTTTAAACATTTCCTCTACAATACAATAAAAACATTACTCTCAAAAATCTTTCTTACAAAGAAAAACATTTACACTTCTTTTCTTTTATTTACTTTATGATATAAAATTTTCTTAATTTTTACCCACTTTCTTTTCTTTCTTCTATACAACTTCTTTCCCCATTCTTAAAGCATGTACAAAAAAGCACTAAAAACATATAAGAGGTTACCATGGAGTACCATGGGCGCTTGAGGTGCTAACACCTTCCTCAAGTGCAACTAACCCCCGTACCTTAGAATCTCTTTCTTTAAAGGTTTTCAATTTTTCCCCTCCTTTGGAAATGAAAAATAAAACTGTAGTGGGGTATGTCACAAAAATCCCGCAACAATTCCGAACACCAAACAAAGCATATTGATAGTGATTTATGTTCCTGAAGTTCATCTGAAGCTTTTCCAGTCGCTAATTTCTTTTGAAATCACCGCGTTCGTTCGTTCCTTTTTTTCCCGATCCGAGTTCGTTTGGTTCGTTTTCGTGAATTGGAGCTTTGTTTCTGAAAACTAAGGTTGGATTCGGGATCTATGTATGAAAACGAACGGAACGGTATCTGTTTTGTGTGATTTCGTGATCTGATGGCCGTTCTGATAAATCCCCACCGCGCCGGACAAACAGACTTCGACGGAGAAGGTGACCAGAGTAGATGAGATGAAGAAGAAGGTGTCCATCGCCATGTGTCACTCCCCTATTGGTCTTGAAAATTACTCGCGCGCCCCCCTATTTTCTCAATGCGCCCCCACCGGTTTGTGATATGTGGATCGGATCCGGTTCGGGTCGGTTCTGGTCCGGTTTGTTTTCTTTTCTGGATTGGGCTTCTGCTGACTAGGTTGGATCTTTTTTTTGGGCTGATTGCTTCTTGCTGCGCGCGTATTACTTCTGCACCCCCTCCTGGCTGGAACTCTAATTGGGCTTTGGGCTCTCATTGCTGATTTTCTGTTCTATTATTTGCTGCGCCCAGTTTCAGGTTTGCACCCCCTTTACACTCTTGATTCATTTGCATGCATTTATCATTTTTTGTAGCTTATTTGAATAAGTGATTATTTTGGGACAATAGCTTATTTAAGCTTATTGAGTCCAAATTTTACACTAATATTTTAAGTACTCCTTTTGAGATTTAATTTTAACTTCCTTTTTTATTATAGTTGCTTATTTTTGATTATGTGTTAGTACTAGCTTATTCAATAAGTGTTTGTTTGGGACAATAGCTTATTTTGATCGTCATTTATTTGCTCTTTTCGTGATATATGTTTCATGTCCGCATTTACATCATATTACATCACATTTATATGCTATATTTTTTTACATTGCATTTCATCACATTTTGCATATTGCACGACATTCGACTTTTTTTTACATCACATTATAATTTCACAATACAATTTTACTCTACACTTTTTGACATGCATGCATGCATTTGCATTTAGATTAGGACAATGCATCATTTAAAAAATGCACGTTAGAGACAATATTTTACTTTATAAAATCATTGAGCTCTAGCATTAGCATTAATAATTAAGGACCATTTTTTTGGCCTAAATTCATTTCTTACATGCTTGTTGATTGATTTTATCTTTTCTTGCTAGTTTTAAAAATGTATGCTCATGTGCGATGATTTTTTACATAACTTTTTGCTCTTTGCATTTTTCACTCTGTCATATTCACATTATATTTCACATTGCATTTTCACACTTCACACTTCACATCAATATTTGACATTTTGTTTTCTTTTCTTCGTAAGTGCATTTCATACTCATGTTTATTTCTCCGCTTGCATTTTTATTGCCTTTTATTATTTTTCATTTGATTCGATATGGTTGTAATAATTATTCGATTTGGTTATAATAGCGTAGGACTTTATTGCTTTTGACACATCACACACAACGCTAAAAAACCAAGAAAAAAATGAACTTTCATTTCCGAAGAGGCGCGTTAGTAATTTTCTTTAGAAAAAAATAGAAAACAATAAACAACTTCTTCTTTCTCTTAATACAATTTCTTTAGTCCAATACCAAATTAGTCGCACGATTAGTTTAGGTTTGAACTAAATTTATTTTTATGTCATAACTTTCTCTTCTCAATCCAATCTACATAAGCACACACATTTTCTCTCTAAACAATTTCTCCCTCCATTTCTTACAACTTCTCCCTCATTTTTCTTAAGCACATTAAAAGCAATGAAAAATAATAAATTAGAGGTTATCATAGGATACTATGAACGTTTAGGGTGCTAAAACCTTCCCTAGGCCTAACTAACCCCCGTACCTTAGAATCTCTCTTATATAGGTTTTCGACACTTTCCCCTCTTTGGAAATGAAAGGTCAATGTAGTGGTGGAAATCCCAAAATCCCCGCAACAGAAAAATGGCGACTTCACTGGGGATGTCTCTCCTTAAGAGGGTTGAACCTATCTAGTTTATACTTTAATTGCTTTCCTATGTGCTTACTTGTTTACACGCTTTATATATATCTTATGGGGGAGTATTTGAGTTGAGACAAGCTTGACCCGAGCTTGAGTGCACCATGAGATAGTTGTGGTAAGATCATAGTGGATGGGCGAGACGGTGTTTCGCACTACCCACATGTGATGTAGCCACGCACAATGGAAGGTCATGTTGTAGTATTCATTTCGACGTGAGGTTCGCGTAGATTGTTGCTATGACATGAATTCCGAGGATGTTGTGGACCTTTAGACACCTTTAACCCATCTTGGCCTTTTTAGGTTGTGGTGCGATGGCTAAGCCGAGAGGTTCTTGGATTAGTTGTTCCGCGATACCACGCTCAAACGAGACTTTCCCTTGGATATTTCATTTGGCCATGAGTTTCGTGGACATTGGTATTCAATAAGGAATGTTGATGACGTTGGGAACTTTTAGAACCTGTGTTACAAATGCAAGAAAACCAATAGTTCATACATTGTGGGTGGTTTACCTTTTGACTCCAACATTGTGATATCTCAACCAACCATGTTTGCTTATGTTTGTGCTTGTTGCATCATCATATCTCATTCATCCATGCATCCATAAATATCTCTTTCCATTGGTTTTCAAAGGACTTTGAGGAATTTCTTTATAAACTTCACATTCATCATGGACCTTGAAAAAAGAAGATTGCTTTGAAAAAATTCTTTGATCATTTAAAAAAAAAAAAGAGAGAGATTGCTTTGAAAAGAAAATTTTCTTTTGATCATTTACAAACAAAAATGAGGTCCTTTATGATTCATATCCTAAAGTCCTTTGAAAATCAAAAACAAAACAAAACTTTCTTTACATGCATCATTCTACATTCATGGTCCTATTTCCAAAGGTTTGAGTCTCACACCTTGTTCAGTCTGAAATCAAGTTGTCTTGTTTGAGTGGTCCGACGCTTTTATCAAAAGTCAACTCGACAGTACAACACTTGTGCCAACAAAAGAAAAGAATGGAAATATTTATGCAAGAGAACACTCAGCTTTGTGAAGAAATCATTGCACTTCGGACAAAATTGGAAAAGAAAAAGGCCTTGATCACTTCATTAATGGTGGCACAAAATAACCACCATCTCACTCCTTGAGCAACTGTTTTTGCCTTTTCAATCTCAACAAAGGCATCAGATTCAACAACAGTCTCAATCACAGCCTATCCAACAGGCACCACATCAGACTCATTCACGGTCTCAACCAATTTTCTTTGGAGGATATAGACATACCTTTGTTATGCATGGATGTGGTTTGATACCATTGTGTTATTGTTGATGTTACCTCTACTACTCTCTTATCCAGTTGAAGTCAGTGATACAAGGAAGCTCATCCCTATGATCGCTAGGCTTTTATTTCTTTTTTTGTCAAGTATTTGCTTGCTTTTAAAATTATGTCTTTTGTCAAGTATTTTCAATACAATAAACATGCATGTTTTTTTAATCAATCCATTCATATTCACTTTTTTTTTCTTGCTTTATTGCTTACAAACTTGGAGCGAGGATGATGAAAATAAATAACTAATTTTTGTTGATATATGATTTCAATGGTGAAAAATCTAGTTGATGATGTAAGGCATTGCTTCATTTTCTCTCACTGTTTCTTGCAAAAAAAAAAAAAAAAGAAGTTCATGCTAAATTGAGCCATTCTTGCAAGCGTTTTCGTTGTTATCTGATTCTCCCAGTTTCTTGAGATACATCTTTTCAGAAAAAAGAAAACAATTTTGGTTTGATACTTGACATGACACTTTAAGAGTATATAGGTTGTCTTTGCACTTTTAGGCTACATTATGAAGGTTTAGTAATGATTCAATAAAATCGGTACTGTTTTAACACCTTAGACTCTCAGAAGTATGCATGATTGATTTGAGTACTAATTTTGACAAAGTCTTGAATTTAAGTTTTAAAGTAACTCTTAGTAGTTTATCTCAGCAGTCGGCACCATCTTGAGCACAATCTAAGTGGGAGATCGATGAACATAAGTGAATGATCCAGAAATGAAAGTTTGCATACTTTGGTTGATTATAAATGAAAATGCACTTATTAAGTTAGGCGACCCTCACTCGGTCGTTTGACCCAACACTTGTTGAACATACAAAAAAAAACCATTGTAAGTACATCCATTAGTGGTTGGTTCAAAGGAGTCTGATTCTGAACTTGGTAGGGCGGGTTACGATCTGATCCCCCACAACTACATTTGGGAAAAAGAAAAAAGGGGTTTACCAAACTTGTGTTATCAGCACCCCTCGGTATATGATCATAATCACTAACAGATTTTCCTGCCATGAGCGTGTACAAGATAACGGGCTTAATGTGATTGCACTTGAATGAAAAGGGTGAATAAAACTTAAACAAAAGTTAGAGTCATAACAAAATACTTCTGATTTGTCTTCATACGATGGAAGTCTTTGACTGCAATGTGTGGTTTTGTGTTACTACAGTACTCTTGGTGTTGATATTTATTACTTGATTTTCCTATCTAGCCGGCAACCACATATGATTAGAGTTGTCGTGTCCTGTTTCAAACTTGTGCTAAAAAGAGTTACTATTTTTATGCTTACAGACAAGCAATGTTCAAGTATGGAGGAATTTGATAACACAAATCTATATCACTTCTTGGCTTGATTTACATGAATTTTTGCATGCTATGATATTCAAAAGACCTAATTTAAGCTATGTTCACTATGAAGGCATACTCAACAAGTTTATTGTTACGCTGACTCCTCCTGTTTGATTAATCAGTAATTATCTTTTATACACATCATATGTGTTTCCATTCAAAAATATAATACAAAAAATATTCAATTTCAAAAAAAAACTTGCATGTGCATGATATTAAAAACACTTTTCAAAAAGAAATAATCTTACTTGCAAATTAATACTTGACATCAGAGAGGTTTGAGCCATGGTCTGATCAAGGACAAAGTTGATTTGAGACGCTCCTAGCTTGGGGCAAGTCATCTGTGGATTCTGCCAATCAGGGGCAAATAAGATTAATATTCTGCTTATTAAGGATGAAAATGTTCAAGATTTGGTTTCTCTACAAACATCTGTTGGTCAGGGGCATACCATACAAGGTTTCAAACACTTGGAGCATACTATGTCAAGATCATATCTTCCTGAATAGTTACATGTTGCGAAATATTGTTGTCATTACCATGAGCAAGAAAGAGTTTTTACTCTCAGTGCAAGTTGCTGCAGTTAACAGATACAATGCATAATGTAAAATATCAACTAGTCACGCTCTTCGAGCAATTCCTTCAAAGATCTTTAGACTTAAGCAAAGAATCTAAAGCAAGGGGCAAGTCGTCTCCGTCTTCTCAAGTTTTTCATCAACAGCAAACATGTTTTCTCTAAGAGAATGTCGACATTCATCTCTAGAAGAGGGTACATCCCCAGCAAAAGTTGACAATGTTATTTTGACTACAATCAAGTTCAATACGGATCGTTCGGTTAAAACGGTCATTTCTCAGAGAAGTTGTTCCTTCTCCAAGAAGAGGTTCTCTTGCTTCATCTACAACAACATATACACCTTGAGTTGTACTGCGACGTTGGCTTGTCTCCAGTCTCGTTCCTCATGTCTGTTTTGTCAGCAAATACTCATATACATACATACATTCATACATATCATTTACATGTGACATCAACATTCACATCATTCATACATTGTTACATCATATACAAATTTTTGTCTCTTTTTTCTTGTTAGTGTCTACAAAATAGAGTCAGGATGGGCATGTTGTTCTCTCCAATTAGAGTGTCAGCTTAGGCAGATAAGTGTACATCTCCCTTGTTTCAAAAATTCCCCACTAGACTCTTCTCTTGTGGATGATGGTTGTTTTAGTTTTTCCTACAACAAAAGGAAAATTTCAGTTGAATTTATTCTTCAATTGGACACAAAGTTTGTTTTACAATTTCCCTCCGGTTTGTTCCCGGATTGGACGTCTTTTCAAAAACAACAAGTGACAAGCTATCTACACAAGAAGTTTGTATTTTACCAGATACATTTTACAAATCCTCGGGTGGTTTTATCCACAATGATATAAAAGATCATACAAATATTTTCTCTTTACAAATGACCCTACAAGTCTCATACTGTTCAGCCTACCTATGTTACTATCTGAAGTACTTCGTAGAGTTGATTACACCCCAAAAGGTTTGTGTTACCTTTTCCTCACTTTACTGTCGGTCAGTCGATAGTTAATGCTAACATCCCTTCTGTCGGTCAGTCGATGGTAGGTGATTTCTTTAAACATTGTATGCCAGTGTACAATGTTCCATCTGTCGGTTAGTCGATAGTTGATGATCTTTTCAATGTTGTATGTCAGTGTACAACATTCCTTCTGTCGGACAGTCGATAGTAGTTGATTCTTCAACATTGTATGTCAGTGTACATTGTTCCTGTTGTCGGTCAGTCGAGAGTAGTTGATTCTTCCAGCTGTCGGTCAATCGATAGTTGATGATATTTTCAATGTTGTATGTCAGTGTACAACGTCCTTGATGTCGGTCAGTCGATAGTAGTTGATTCTTTAAAAAATTGTGCGTCAGTGTACAACATTCCTGCTGTCGGTCAGTCGATAGTAGTTGATTCTTCAACATTGTATGTCAGTGTATAATGTTCCAGCTTTCGGTCAGACGATAGTCAGTAATATTTGATCATTGTCCTTTAAGCTGTCATTTGTATGGCAGTAGATAATGTATCTTCTTTGCACATTGTCCTTTAAGCTGCCATTTGTGTGGTAGTGGATGATGTCACCCCCTTTTATATTACCTTCCTTTAAGCTATCATTTATATGGTAGTCGGTAATACTTGATCGTTATCCTTTAAGCTGTCGGTGTTCGATAGTAGATAATGTCATCTTTTCTTGTTACCTTTTTAAGCTGTCGGTCAGGTGAAAGTCGGTAATATCTGATCATTATCCTTTAAGTTACCATATTGTGTGGTAGTAGATAATGTATCATCTTTTCACATTATCCTTTAAGTTGTCGGTGTTCGATAGTAGATAATGTCATCTTTTCATGTTACCCTTTAAGCTGTCGGTCAAGCGATAGTTGGTAATATCTGGTCATTGTCTTTTATACACCATCTCTCTGTTGGATGGTAGGCAGTGTCTCTCATATTTTCATATTACCTTTTATACACTATCATTATACGGTAGTTGGTAATATTCAGACGTTGTCTTTTTTCTACATCCGTCTCTTTGTTAGGCGGTGGACAATGTTCTTGTTCTCTGTAGACGTTGTCTTTTTTTTCTACAACCCGTCTCTCTGTAAGGCGGTGGACAATGTTCTTGTTCCCTGTGGGTATTGTCTTCTTTCTACAATCCGTCTCTTTGTAAGGCGGTGGACAATATTCCTAACGTTGTCTTTTTTCTACAACCTGTCTCTGTGTAAGGCGGTGAACAATGTTTTGGGTTTTGTACGGGCTTTGTCTTTTTTTCTACAACCCGTCTCTTTGTAAGGCGGTGGACAATGCTCTTGCGTTTTTCCCCCAGTGTTTTACTCTGTTCCCGAGTGGAGTTCGTCCTCCCAATGGATTTAGGATACCCTTTGTTGCTTTCTTTTCCCAGTCGGTCCATGTTTTGTTCTTCTCCTGTGGAGTCTCAACTATGCTTGTCTTTTATCTGTCTTTTACAACATTCATACAAAATTCAAAAAAATTCATCATCTGCATTTTTGCATTCATGTTTGCATCATAAGCGTTGTTAGAGGATTTTAGGTCCAAAAATGGTACACATTTTATATTTAAGTCTCTTCAATCCAGTCTAAACAAAGATTTCAATCTTCATTTCTCTGATTGAAGAAACTTAAATAGGGGCAGCTGTAGTACCCCAATTTTGGACCTACAAATCCGATTTGCATTTTCATGCATAAAAATATACAAAAAATTTTATTTTTCTTTTTCATGCATTTTTCATTCATTTTCATATTTTTATCTTTTTTTCTCTAATTTCCTTTTATTTCTAAATATTTCATTTGTATTTCACTTTATTTTAAATAGTTCGTATTTTAGCGTAAAAGTCCAACAATATCAAAAAATAGTCTTTTTCTTATTTTACGCGCATTTTATATTTTATTATCATATCAAAGAAAAGATTTACATTTTATCACATTTATTTCAATTTACTTCATATTCACCTTTTATCTCAAAGTTTACCAAAAATAGTAAAAAGAATATCCCTTATCTCTTATTTTTTTTTTTCATTTTAAATTTAAATCAAAAATAGCTTTTTACAACTCATCACAACAACATTCCTCTTAGACCAATCATATCTCTCCACCTCATCTCATTCTCATCATAAACCTTTTTTCATTTTCAAAATAAATCAAAAATCACATCATTTTCATCTCATTACTATTTTATCCTACCATTTTATCATTATTACAAAAATACCATTTAACCTAATTTTCTTCTATAAATACAAACCTCACATCACTCAATCATTAACAATCAATTTTCACAATTCCCAACACCACAAAACTAAGAGCACAAACTTCAATAAACCAGAAAATAGTTTTCCGACACCGGAAAACCACCTCCGGTCGCCGGAAAACCACAACCACCACACCCATTTTTCAAAAATCATCCAAATCAAAATCCGATTACATCATTAGCTTCCTCATCACTTCCTCGTTACAGGTCCATCATCCGTTTCGTCAAAAACGCCGCCAAAAGCCACCAGAAACACCGAATCCGAGCCGCCCTTCGCCAGAAAACTCAAATTGGGCTTTGGGCTCTTCATTGCTGATTTTCTGGGCTGATTGCTTCTTGCTGCGCGCGTATTACTTCTGCACCCCCTCCTGGCTGGAACTCTAATTGGGCTTTGGGCTCTTCATTGCTGATTTTCTGTTCTATTATTTGCTGCGCCCAGTTTCAGGTTTGCACCCCCTTTACACTCTTGATTCGTTTGCATGCATTTATCATTTTTTTTTAACTTATTTGAATAAGTGATTATTTTGGGACAATAGCTTATTTAAGCTTATTGAGTCCAAATTTTACACTAATATTTTAAGTACTCCTTTTGAGATTTAATATTAACTTCCTTTTTGTTATAGTTGCTTATTTTTGATTACGTGTTAGTACTAGCTTATTCAAAAAGTGTTTGTTTGGGACAATAGCTTATTTTAAGCTTATTGAGCTTAAACTCTTACACTAATATTTTAGCTTATTTCTAAGTTCTCATTGTTTTATTACATGTGATACAAGTTTGGTTAATGTGCGCACATCCTACCACACATTGTTCTGACCGGTTATTTAATTATAAGTGGTAAGCCAGAATTTCAATTGGCATCAGAGCAGGCACCCTGCCTGTTTTTGGGTGAGCTCCAAGGAAGATGAATTCTGGAAGTACAGACAAGGAAGGAGGATTTGTTACCAGGCCACCTCTATTAGATGGTACAAACTATTATGGGTGGAAACCCAAAATGCTAGCATTTCTTCAGTTTCTAGACAACATATCATGGAAGTCCATCCTGAAGAAGTGGGAACCACCTATGATCATTGACAAGGATGGTAAAGCTACTAATGTTTTAAAGTCTCCATCAGATTGGACCAAAGAGGAAGATGAACTTGCATATGAAAATAACAAGACATTGAATGCCTTATTCAATGCTGTTGATAAGAACATGTTTAGACTTATCAAGAAGCAAACTATAGCTAAAGTTGTTTGGGATATGCTGAAAACAAATCAAGAAGGTACATCTAAAGTAAAAATGGCAAAGTTACAGCTTCTAACAGCACAGTTTGAAAATCTTAAAATGAAGGAAGATGGCAACATATATGACTTTCAAATGGAAGTGTTGGACTATGCGAACATGTTTGACTCTCTGGGAGAACCAATAGCTGAAGAGAAGCTGTGTAGAAAGATCATTAGATCTCTTCCTAAGAAATTTTGATATGAAAGTTACTGCCATTGAAGAAGCTCAAGATATTGCAAACATGAAGATGGATGAGCTCATAGGATCTCTTCAAACATTTGAAGGTGCAAGCAATGACAAAACTGATAAGAAAACTAAAGGTATTGCTTTTGTATCAAATGTACGACTTGAAAATATTGAAGAACCTGAGGTCAATAATAATGCCACAGATGAAATAGTTTTCCTTGGAAGACAATTTAATAAAATTTTAAAGAAATTTGGAGGAAAACCAAGACAAAATATACAAGCTGATGCTAAAAGATCAAATTCTCCCAGAAAAACAAATGAAGTCAAAGGAAAAGGAGTAAGATGTTTTGAATGTGATGGACATGGACATGTCAGACCAGAATGTCCTACCTTTCTAAAATATCAAAAGAAAGGTCTATCTGTTGCATGGTCTGATGAAGACTCAGAAAATGAAAATAATGGAGGAGAAGTTGCTAAACTTGTCACTGCCTTAATTGGGTTATGTGATATCCCTAAGACTGAATCAACAAAGGAGGTAGTGCCTTATGAAGAATTAGCTGCAAGCTTCAAGGAACTATGTTATGAGGCTGAGAGTACTTACAGAAAGCTGCATAAAAGCAATCAAACCATCAAACAGATGATGGCTGAAAGAACTAGTTCATATCTCTCAAATCTCAAAATTGAATGAAGAAGCTATGCAACTTACCACAAAATTGGAAGATATGAAAAAGCAAGTCAGAATGATGAACAGTGGTACAGACATGCTAGAAGAAATCCTTGATGTTCAACAAAATGGGAAACCTAAAGGAATTGGATTTGATTATCAATCTCTGAATAGGCGACATTGCAAAAACAACGGTACGAAATTTGTTCCAGCAACTGAAACTTACAACTCAACAATGTGGAACAACATGTGGGCACATTTTAGTACCACATCTCAAGTTGCTCCTAAAGTTTGGGTCTGTCATCACTGTGGAAGGAAAAGAAATCTAAGACCTTTTTGCTGCAAGTTGTATGGGTATCCTAATCGTCAACAATCCTACAAGAAATCTGAAATGAAGAAAGAATGGAAACCTAAAGATAAATGTGCTGGATTGGTTGCAACTTTTAGAGCTTCATCAACTAAAAACTGGTACTTTGATAGTGGATGTTCAAGGCACATGACTGGGTTGAAGAATTCATAACAGATTTAAAACCTTACTCTGACGGCCATGTGGTTTTTGGAGATGGAGCGAAATGTGAATTAAAGGGAGTTGGAAATTTAGTTACCAGTGGCCTGCCAAAAATAAAAAATGTCCTATTAATAAAAGGTATGACTTCAAATCTTATTAGTATCAGTCAACTATGTGATCAAGGTCTCTAGGTCAGTTTTTCAAAAACTGAATGTATAATGACTAATGATTCTGGAAGCACTATAATGAGAGGAGCAAGATCTAGAGACAACTGCTACATATAGTCATCTCAGGAAGAAAGTAGTTTTTCTGAAGATATCTTAAGCAAACTTGAAGAAATGAAGTTGTGTCTCAAAAAATTGGAGCGTCTCAGTTTGAGAAGAATGAGGAAAATAGACTCAAAGGAAGTTGTCAGAGGAAAAACAAAGCTTGACATTGAGAAAGGTATTGTTCAAATATATTCAGCAAATAGTAGAAACTACAAAGTATTCAACTACAGAACAAACGCTGAGGAGAAGTCTACAAATGTGCAAATCAATGAGTCAAGTATGTCTGCAGAAGATGTGCAGTAGTCAAAAGGAAGAGCCTTACCACCAGCATAAATGATTCTGCCAAGGTCAGTAGCTACATTGAAGTTGTGGTGAGTAGGGACCCAGTTTGCTGCAGCTATTTTGTTTAGCACATTGTACTTGTTTGTAAGCTTTGTATCAGATAAATTGTCCTTCTTTGGCCACACTTTCACTTTGTTTCCTGTAAGCTCCTTGCATACCTCATTATCAGTGACCTCCAACTCAGCTTCAGAGCCTTCATTTCTTCCCAAAAACTTGTTGATAATAATAGGTGAGAACTCAATACATTTTCCTCTAACAAACACTTTGTGATGCTCCTTGCTCAGAGGATTATCACATTCAGTAGGGATGTTTACCAAGAATTCTTTCACCAGCTGCTCATAGCAATCCCCTAGTTCAGTGATGGTTTTCCTTAGACCAACCTTTTTAATCAGATTGATGACTTCCTCTTGCTTCAGTACTTCTTTACTCAGTTCTTGCTCCAAGGCAATCCTTCTGTTGTGCACATACTTCCATCTTTGTGCATTTTCAAGCTTGTGAAAGGAGACATTATCAATCTCCACGTCAGGAATATCAGCAACCTTCTTGGATTTCTTAGCAGTTGCAGGGCCTTGAGAAGATGTATTCACATCTTTGTCCACATCATACTCTGAGTTAGAGTCACTTGTGGGAGCCTTTCTTTTCAGACATCTTTTGCTCTTCCTAGAAGTGGGAATTTCAACTTTGCTTCGTTCACTAGGAGGGCCTGATAAAGTTGTATTTTTCTTAGCTTTAGAAATGGATGGAGTGGGTTTTGGAACAACTTTCTTGACAGGAACATGTTTCACAGCAAGAGTGGATTTTGTAGGAGTTGCTTGTGAAGTATTCCTTTGTCTTATTCTCCCTTTGATGTTGGGAGCAGACATAGGTTTTCTTGCAACCACCTTATATTGTTCAATGTCAATAATGTCTTGATCCTTCTCAGATTATTCACTTTCTTGTACAGATGAATATGTTGAACTAGAGCTGTTTGAAGAGTCTTCATCATTTTCTTCAGCAGAGTTGACAGAGGTGGTAACTTTTTCAGATTTCTCTGATTCTTCATCATCAGAGTCCTCTTTTTCAACAGAGTGTTCCTCCTGTGCATCTTCAGATGCTTTCTTACTACCATCAACATCTTCAGATTTCTCTTCTTCATTTGCAGATTCATAGCTTGATCTACTTTTCTCATCCTCTTTTTCAGTGTTAACAGCAGAACCAGGATGTGCCAGTGATGTGTCAACATCAGGCACCACATCAGTTTCAGGAACAGAGTCTTTTAAGCCAAAAAGAACATCAGCCACAAGTTGGCTTTTTGGTGATGCACCATCAACAGTAGGTTGATTAGACATATCTTGGGTAACATTTACTTCAATTGTAGGAGCAGGCACAGTCTTACCAGAGTCAACAGTCTCTTGAACCGTTTCAGCTTCCTTAGCATTTTTGGATTTGCTGGGAGTAGGATCTGGAGAACCAGCTTTACTTTGATGCTCGTTCTTCTCTTGATTGTCAGTAGAGGAGATGTAGAGGCTAGCCATGGAATGAACTTGTCGTTTTGCAGCAGGTTTGTCATTCTTCGTCTTTGATCTTGCTTCAGTGTTAATAGCATTCTTTTCCATTGTTTTGGATCGTGTAGATTTGGAAGAAGATGCGATCACAGATGATGATTTTTGTGGTGTGGAAGTTGATTTCTTTGTCATGGTAGAGATTGTGATTGAATTAGGGTTGAGTGAATGTGAGCAGTTTACAGACAAAGTTTGAACAGAGAGAGAGATTGCAAGCACAGCGTGATGTATGACAATGATGGAGATAGTGGAACCGTTAAGGCAAGTTATGATTCGTTCTCCACAAATGGCGTGCAAATATTGAATTTTCAAAGTAACCGTTGCACGCGCCCTTTTCTTTAATTGCTACAACTGCTCTGTTGGGCAAATGTCCAAAATGCCCTTCAACTTTTCAACCTTGACAAGACCTAAAGCTTTTTCAATAAGTCTTTCAAATTCCTCTTTAGTTTCAACGTTATTAATAAAAGTAATTTTTCTTTCAGAAAAATTATGGATACACGTGTATTCAGCACCTTCATTTTTGATATTGTTGGAAAGAATAAAATTCTTGAGTGTATTTGTAGTACTTATATTGTCAAGGCAGATTGTGAACACATCTGACTTCACATTGTTTCCCTTTTGCATTTGCCTCAACCAAATTCTTCTTGACCCATTGTCTTTAGTTTCAATATGCTCAGTGTTGGTCATAAGACTATTATGTTGGTCTTTGTCAACCCAAGGTTTAGTACCCATTCTCAGAAACAAACAATCATCAAAAGTGTCTATCACATTATAAATCTTGCAAGAAGCAGCCATCCTTAATCTTCTATTTTGACCATATTCCTTTTCAGAAATGCTGCTAAAATATTTTGAGATTTTGAATCTACCAGGATCGATTTGCTCAACATTAATCCAGAGTTCTTGAATGAGATCTTCCTTCACACTCTTCAGCTTTACCTCATAGACTGGATCAGAGTTGGTTTCTTCATTCCTTGACCTTCAGCTGTCAGTTACTTTATTTAGGCTTTTCACAACAAGATCAGAGGAGTAATCATTTTCCTTTCTGACAGGCAGGACTTCTTCAACTTGTTCAATGTTCTGCTCATCAGGATTTGTTGTTTCAAACCTCACATTCTGCTTTGAGGATGTGTCCACATGCATTTGCACATCGTCTGCAGATGTACTTGACTCATTGATTTTTACACTTGTAGGCTTCTTCACAGTATTTGTCCTGTAGTCAAATTTGTAGTTTCTATCATTTGCTGAATATATTTGAACAATACCTTTCTCAATGTCAAGCTTTGTTTTACTTCTGACAATTTTCTTTGCTATCCTCATTCTTTCCAAATTAAAATGTTCCAGTCTTTTGAGGTACAACTTCATTTCTTCAAGTTTACTTATAATATCCTCATAAGAACTACCTTCTTCCTGTGGTGACCAGGTGTAGCAGTCGTCTCTAGATCTTACCCCTCTTATTATGGTGCTTCCAGAATCATTAGAAATTATACATTCAGTTTTTGAAAAAGTTGCCTTGAGACCTTGATCACAAAGTTGACTGATACTAATAAGATTTGAATTCAAGCCTTTGACTAATAAAATACCTTTTATTTCTGGCAGACCTTTTATAGTTAAATCTCCAACTCCTTTTACTTCACCTTTTGCTCCACCTCCAAAGACTACATGTCCTTCAGGGTGAGGTTGTAAGTTTGTTATGAATTCTTCCGCTCCTGTCATGTGTCTTGAGCATCCATTTTCAAGGTACTAGCTTTGTGTTGTTGTAGTTTTAAGAGTTGCAACCAGTCCAACACATTTGATTTTGGGTTTCCATTCTTTCTTTACTTCAAATTTCTTATGATTTTGTTGACGTTCAGGATAACCATACAATTTGAAGCAGAAAGGTCTTAGATGTCCCTTCCTTCCACAGTGATGACAGATCCAAATTTTAGAGACAACTTGAGATGTGGTACTGGGATGTGGCCACATGTTGGTCCACGTTGTTGAGTTGTAAGCTTTAGTTGCTAGAACAAATTTTGTACCACTATTTTTGTAGTGTCTCCTATTTAAAGACTGATAGTCAAAACCAATTCCTGTAGCCTTTCCAGTTTGTTGAACATCCAGGATTTCTTCTAGCATGTCTGTACCATTGTTCATCATTCTTACTTGCTTTTTCATCTCTTCAAGTTTTGAGGTAAGTTCAACAACTTCTTCATTCAGCTTTGAGATTTGAGAGATATGACTGGTTCTTTCATCTGTCATATGCTTCATGGTTTGATTGCTCTTGTGCAACTTTTTGTAAGTACTCTCAGCCTCATAGCATAGTTCCTTAAAGCTTGTAGCCAACTCGTACTTAAAAGCTTAGAGTAATGAACAATATTCCTTGCTTAAAAGCTTAGGATTACAACTCAATAAACCCAGTCCTTATGCAAGCATCTAGGTGACACAAGCAAAGGCTCACAAATAACAACCAACACAAATAACACAAAGACTTAAACCCTAAAACTCTAATTCTTCAAGACGACTCCAGTAGTATTAGGTTTAATCTTCACACATATATATAGTCTTCTGATCAGCACAGGTCTTCAGACGTGTCTTGGGCTTCAAGGAAGTCTTGTAAGAAAATAACCCAAGAAATATAAATTTGAACCATATAATATGTTCCCACATTTGGAAAAAATTTTTTACAATTAAAATTAGGTTACCACGTAACCCTGATGGTTCACAGTACGCGCGCGACTTACCCAGCAAGTAAGCGAGGCAAATAAATAAGTCACAAAGGTTCCAGTGTGGAATGATGTGCACACATCTTTCCCCACATTGTGTTATGCCAAAAATGAGGCCAACACAAAAACACTAACAGGTATTCTTGCTGGACTTTGAGGGATCAAACGTTTCCCCAATTGGCGCAAAACCAATTATAACAACAACATCCAGAAGAGTTGGAGTCATCATTCCACAAGGAAATCTGAATGTGTGGGTGCTTCTCTCATAAAACATGAGTGTTGTAGAGAGCATTTCCTGTTGGTAAGGAGGGCCATACCTCGAAAGTAAAGTTGAAAGGGTCGGTGCTGAGGATTTTTGGTTCACAAGTTTCTCGAATTGGAAAAAATATGGAAATTTGAGGTTTAAGGGTAGTTTCATCTGGGAAAGGACCTCCAAATGCGAAAACTATATCAGCAACTGAAAAAGGAATTACCAATTCATCTCCCAAGTGTGCTTGTTCTTCATTAGTTCCACGAGGTTCACAAACTACCTCTACACCATTGGGTTTAACTATGGTTTACTTCCATTTCCCAGCGAAAGGAACATTGATTTGTTCTTGATTTTGTTCAGCCATTTAAACAAGTTTGAAGATGAACAGTTGCAAAACAGGTTTGATTTTGAAATAGATCAGTTACAGATCTGGTGAAATTAGGAATTCTAAAATTTGAAAAATCAAATCAAACACTGATTTAAGTCTTTGATTAGTCAAACAGATTGTGTAATGTTCGCTGGAGATTTGAGAACGAAGGCAGAAAATGTTTGGAACGGAAGGAGAAAAAGAGTTGAGAAGTTGCAGAAAAGTGTTTAAGTGGTGACCTAATCCTATTTATATGCTTCGTTTCAGCTAAATAAAATAAATGAAAAAAGAAATTCAATTTTCTTTCAACTTCCGCACTCGCCACGTGTACCATGATGACTGCAAAAGTGCAATCGTGCTAGTAATGGGGAAACACGCTGATAGTTACACTCATGATTATTATCACGTGCCATTAATGTGGAATAAAAAACGCCAAGTTCTCCACTCAATTTGTTAGCCAATATTTTGGCTAAGTCAAAATATGTATTGAATGTTCTTCTAAATACATTTAATAAACCTTAAATCATGGTAATTTATTTTTCCAAGTCATTTATTGTTAAATAAAGGTTAAGGGTAACGTCTTTAATGAAGAATATTCATTCATCTGAGGAGATGGAGAGTATTCACAAGTCCAAGAAGTAAATCAAGACTTGATTTGAGTTATTGATATTTCGAGCAACAGTCAGAATCACTCGAGCTCGAAAAGATGCTTGTAACTTAACAGTTTATCAGCATTTCTTTGAAGATTCAAAATCAAACCATTGCAACGCTTCATTCAAACTGAGGACTATTGGCATTCAAGGATGAAGATTAGATGGCAACACACATGTCAAATGGACGTTTTATAGACGTTATTTAGGTCGTTATAGGATCTATCTATAAATACTAGTTCATTTGATGTAATTTCGATCACAAATTCTCATACTAACAATCCTTACAAATACTGAGTACCCACTACAAGAAAAAAGGTTTTTTGCAGCGACATATGTCGTTGGGAAAAATCATAAGTTGCTGCGAAATGTGTTTTTTGCAGCAAAAAAAATGTCGCTGCATGTCTTTGGTATAAGTGCTGCTGCGAAAAGTTTTGCAACGACATTTGATGTCGCTGCCTAAACTAATGTTTTTACAACAACAATTGTTGTTGCCTTATTTGACTCATTATAGTGAGCGTAGTTGTTACGATAAAGTATTTGCCAACAACTAAAGTTGTTGCATTAAGTTGTTTTTGCCAACAATATAAATTGCTACTAAATCGTTTATATCTCAACAACAAAAATAGTTGGAAATCAAAAATATTTATCCATTTAATGTAAAAATATTTATCCAAAATCAAAAACACAAGTTAGTATAACATCAACAAATATAAAACTTTATAAATTATCGCTCTTAACATAAGAATTCATAAATTACAAATGATCTTGTTCTCTTAAAAAGAAAATAAAAAAATTTACAAATGAAATTATCTACAATCAATAATAATATCAAGTCTTCTGTGTAATATTCTTTGAACTTTTTCTTTGTGAAGTAGTTGAAACACTCTTATTTGATCTGTAATTTCAACAAAAACAAGTTATTAAAAAAATTGCAAAGGCAAAGAAAGAAATTTATTAAAAAATTACAATGGCATAAAGTAATAAGTTCAAGCATATCTTGATGTAGTAGGCACTTCACCAAACAACCATACAAATACTTAATCAAAAACCTATTACATCATACATAATCTCACCACCCAAATATATAATCTCATAAGCGCCCTTAAATTGTATCATACATACTACATTTCATCACAAACATATTTATAATCCTAATTCTAACAATTCATTTTAGTTAGAAAAAACCATTTCACTCCAAACAAAGTCAATTCACCCAAAAGATAGTTCACAAGTGAATTGAGTTTGAATGCACAACCAATTAAAGAGTATAGAATAAATCGATCAGAATAAATCGATCAACTATACGTTAAAGCAAGAAACTTTCTAATGCAAAAACTAGATTTAACCAAAGCAAAAAAACAAACAAAAGGTATTGACAAATGAAACACTTACATGGTTGTAATCGAAGTCACAACGGCTCAAAGAAGAAAACCTTCAAATGAATGTAGAGATTTGAGGAAAAAATTATCGTCTGCTATCGCTTTAACAATGCAAAGGTCTAGAGCATTAATTTAAGACTGAAATTGATAAGTATCATCCTATTTTACTTTATTCTTGTTCTGTCACAAAATAAATGACGGATCACAAATGAGTATACATAAATATTTGCAATATCCATCGAAAGACATAATAATAGACATGGCCACAAGTTATCATCATATTTCTCCAACATCCAGAATAAAATGTAAAGTAAACAACCTCCACCCAAGATCATGAATCAATTATATTAGAAAATAAAAATGAACAATCCTTTAGCTTATTCATTTAAACCGTAAAAAGTTATAAAGTCAATAATATGGCTGGCTATAATACATCACTACAAAATTATAAAAAAAAGATAAACTTGTTGGTTGTTGCCGCTACCACTTGATTTATAATATTTTGATTTTCCTCAAACCAAAGTAGAATTAGAAACAAAATTTGGAACTGTACTAATCGATTCACTATCAAAGCACAAACGGTGGAATTAGATTCATGATAATTGATGAATAATTGAATATATAATTACCAAAATTGAAACTCTCCAAAAGTCTAATCCCCCTAATCAAAATAGCTGTTTTCACCCAACTTGCTTTCACCCAAGCCACACCAAAAGAAAAACCCTAAAACCACCATAAACCAGATGAATTAAATTCAAATAGAATCACACAAAAATAAGAAAAAGAAGACAATAAACAACAATAAAAAGAAATCGATGTTTGTGAAACTAGAACTCACGTGAAGAACAATCATTGGATCCGAAACAGACCCTTGAAGCTTCGTATCCCATGTCTGAGTGAGAAAAAGAGGGTGGAGGAGGGTTGACCAGAAACGTAGCATACCAGGGTGAGCAAAAATCGATAGTAGTTGAGTGGTTGAGGGTGAACCCGGGCGAAGGAAGTGAACATGGTGAAGAAGTAGAACGACGGTTTCTGCAGAATTTGTTTCTTTTTACGAATATAATAGGTTTGTTTTTTTGTGAGTGAGAAACCAAATATATGATTTTTTTTTAAGTATAAAATAAAAAATATAAGGATATTTTTCGGTGATTTGAGTGAAGGGTTAAAAAAAACATTAAATAATTTTTTTTTTGACAAAAAATAATTTATTAAAAAAATATCTTTAATTATGTCAATGTATATTTTTGACGACTAATATATTTCATTATGTATTATAAAAAAATATATTCCAAATCTCAAGGAGGTATCCTACCCTTTGAGGTATCCCCAATCTAACGACGGATTAGTCACTGCGTTCAACGGTGGATACTCCGATCTCGACTAAAAAAATATATTCCAAAAATCTTACCAACAAAAAAAATATATTTTAAAAATATGTTATTTACCTCAGCAATAACGAGATTGTTGAGAAAACAAATGAACTTATTACAACAACTTAAAAAAGTTGTTGTTATATGTATATCAAAAAATTGCATTATTTCCAGCGACAAAAATTGTTGTTGCGACAAATCATTTTTTCCCAACGACAATGAGATTGTTGAGAAAAAAATAACTTATTACAACGACTTAAACTAGTTGTTGCTATATGCATATCATTGTCAACAATTTTAATGTCACTGCGAAAAAGTCTCTACCATATATCTTATTTCTTGTAGTGACCCATGCGTTCGAGTGAGAGGAATACAAAAGGCAAAATGTATGATT
This sequence comes from Trifolium dubium, assembly GCA_951804385.1. NCBI lineage: Eukaryota > Viridiplantae > Streptophyta > Magnoliopsida > Fabales > Fabaceae > Trifolium > Trifolium dubium. The sequence continues at coordinate 29,042,301 of OX638062.1, read as the reverse complement.
CTATGATCACCATTTACTAATTCAATGCAGTTTACATTTTCATGCAATTTACTTGTTTTCATTTACATTCTTTGCATTTTACTTCATTGAAACCTTTGCATTTTCTTGTCAATACGTACTCATTTCGAGTATTTTTACATTTCTTGTCATTCAAGTTACTTTTTCTTATCATTTTATTTACTTTCTTAAACAAACTTGTTCATTTGCGTTAATGAACATTTTGCTATTTTCAATCATAAACAATCAATTCACAAACATGTCCCGAGATTCTCTAGTTGGTCTCTCAAGCATTGAAAACTAGCGGTTGTTTACCAAAATTCAGTGTAACACTTTCTACTAGGCTTGCTCTTCTCATTCTCTATATCATCTCTTGGTTGCTTTCGTGACTTGGGACCATTTTCCTTCGAAAACTTTATACCATGTGCCTTTCCATACTTGTAAAATTTTCGAACAAATATTTCCATTTCTGGTCTTCCCACTCTTTATCACTTAAGCTACTTTCCTCTTGCTCTACTCGTTAGGACTTGGATGTGGATGCCTTTAGAGCAATTGACCTCTTATCCTTCTCTTTTTCTTTATCTATGTGTTTCTCCCTTTTCACACCTTTTTCATGCTTTCCCAACAAATTAAGCACTTGTTCTTGTTCCGTAAGTTTTCCAAATAGTGTAGTGAGGCTTAATTGAGTGAGATCATTCGCTTCTTTGATTGCGGTGACCTTTGGTTGCCAAGACCTAGATAAGCATCTAAAAATTTTATTAGTGGAATCTTGATTTGTGATTGGTTTACCTAAACCGTGTAACTTGTTTGTGATTTTCACAAATCGTTGTTGCATATCCGAAATGGATTCACCATCATGCATATGGAACATCTCAAACTCTTGAGTTAAGGTGTTTATCTTAGATATTTTGACTTCCTTGTTACCCTCAAAGTGAGTAACCAATGTGTCCCACATTTCTTTGGCCGAATTACAATGCGAAACATGATAGAATTGCTCAATCTCTAAGGATGAGATTAAAATGTTTTGAGCTTTGGCATCATAATTGACTTTCTTTTTATCATCATCCGTCCATTGTTCCATAGGCTTATTAGTGACAACACCATGTTGATCGATATTTGTCGGAACAAATGGACCGTTCTCAATGGCATTCCACACTTCACCATCAAAAGAATTGATGTGTATGCGCATACTACTTATCCAATAATCACTTAGAGGGGGGGGGGGGTTTGAATAAGTGACCCTTTTCAAACAATGTGATTTTAAAAATCTTTTAAAATCGAATGCGCGGAAGTCCACCGAATCGGTAGTCTACTTTGCACCCACTTGATTAAAGAAAAAGTAGTATTAAGCCTTAGAGCGTATGATGATAAATCGATCAAAGATAATGTTTCGCAATCAAATACTTAAGACAACTTCACACAATATGTTCAACAATCAAGTCTTAAACAATCACAATTCAAGCACAAATCAATTGATTTTTACGAACATGTACGATCGCAAAATTCAATTGATCGAATTAACAAATAATGTGAAAAGTAAAGAGTTTAACGAGAGAAACACAAACAATTGATTAGGGAGATCCAAACGACTTTTGTGTCATCCTTGCGGTCGGCCGGGTATGTCTCCACCCAAATAGTCAAACAGACTATTTGAGCGTTTTTATTAAAAACTTTCCTTGATACGAGTGCACAATTTACAAAGACTTCACCGTATAAGACTATACAAAAGAAAACCCCTTTCTTCACTTATACCGAATCGTTGAAAATTGCGCGAAAACCTCAACACGCCACAGAGCTTCTACCTCTGATTCCAACGATTGCTCCTTACACCGTTTTCAACCCGAAAACCCTTGTAACAATCGTCCAGCTGATTACCTAGCAAGTCGATGAAGGCAACCTCAACTCATCTAAGTAAGTATCAAGTTCTGATTTTCCAATGTTTGTACTTTCTTGATTTTCAAATTCTTCAAATTCGTACAATATAAAATGAGGTTAATCTATTTAATTTATTACTGCTATAAAGTGTGATTATAGGTTTATTGGTATATAACATGGAATTCACATGTGAGAAATCTAAACAAGTAACATAGAGTCTTAAGAAAGAATAAATGAACTTACTTCAATTACATTGGAGGATGACATAGTTCCACTTCCAAAAATAGGTTGCACTTGTGAAGAGCTCGGATTAGAAGAAGGAATCTCATTTTTGAAAAATTCGGCATAAAGTTTCTCCAACTTTTTCTTTGTGCTTTTCAACTTATCCTCACAAGTGAATGGATCAAGTTTAGAATAGGCAAATCTCAGAAAGTTGAGCTTTTTGGTAGGATCAAGAATACTCCCAAATGCTAAGATTACATTATACTCACTCCAATACTTGTCAAACTTTTCCTTCATTTTTTTGGTCATGCCTTGAATCAATTCATCTTCACTTCTCAAATAAGAGTTTAAAAGACACTCTATCTTCCATATTTCTCCAAAGTACAAATTTGATGTAGGATAAGAAGATCCAGATATCAAGTTTGTAATATTGAAAAATGGCTTCAAAAGTTCACACATTATTTCAGCCCTTTTCCACTCAGCACTTGAAGCACAACACTTAAAATTTGAATCCCGTAAACTTAAGCTATAAAAAGCACAGCGATAATTAATTGCACTCTGAAGCATTATAAATGTGGAGTTCCATCTAGTAACCATATATGTTCTCAATCCAATAGTTGTGTCAATATCACCAATATTATTCACACATTCAAAAAAGTGTATTTTCTATCCTCTGATACCTTTACATAAGCTACACTGGGCCTAATCTTATGAAGTGCATCACTAACCGTCTTCAATCTATCCTGAACAATGAGGTTCAAGACATGAGCAGAACATCTTATATGAAAGAACTCTCCATCAAGCAAAAAGCCATTTGAAATTCCTAAGTGTTCTTTCAAAAAGTTTTGCATACAGTCATTTGCAGAGGCATTATCCAAAGTGATAGAGAAAACTTTCTTTTCTATGCCCCAATCATTTAACATTTCCAACACCTTCAATGCTAATTCTCGCCCAGTATGTGGAGGTTCCATGTGAGCAAATGCAAGAATATTATTTTGCAACTTCCAACTTCCAATTCCTATAACCTTCATTTGTGATTGCAGTCCAACAATCAGAAGTCAAGCAAACCCTCCTACAAATTTGAGCTAATTGTGATTTCAATTTTTGTTTCTCTTCACAATAAACTTTCTAAACGTCACTAGCAATAGTATTTCTAGAAACAAAAATGCAATCATCGTTCAAAAACTTTTGGTATTCTCTAAAGAACCTCCCCTCAACAAAATTAAACGGTGCACCATGTGTAATCACCAATTTAGCTAACATCTCACGATTAACCTTAGGGTCAAACTTTTTCTTTCTTAATTTTCCTTCAGTATCAATCATCATATCACCCACATCATGATATTTATCATTCTTCCTACAACTAATACTATGACGTCCTAAATGAGTAGTTCCACCGGTTGATTTATAACTCAATAATATTCCACATCTCTTAAATTTACAACTTTCTTTTCCATCCACATTACCAACCTTATGAAAATACATCCATACCTCAGAGGTTAGAGTCTTCTTAGTCGTACCCTCTTTAACCGCCTTACGTTTCTTACCCTTTGGTTCAGAAGGCACTTCTCCTTGTGCATTTTCATTAAACCGTGGTACCGGTGGAATTTCCCTAGCTTGACTAACAATTTCCTCAATACCAGACATTAAAATTTCCTTATTGCAAACACAAATAAATAGTAATTCCTACATGATTATAAAGAAAAAAATTAATCACTAAAATAGAAACAGAAAAATAGAAATAGAAAAAACAAAACAATGATTGGGTGAACAATTGTAGCGTTAAAAGTTAAGACCTGAAGCCACACCACATGATAATATTACAATAATTCAATGAGAAGAAAATCAAATTAACCCATAAATAATTCAAAAAATTATTACTATATGGCCAATTTAGTGGATTGTCGTGAAAACAAGACAAGATATTTGAAACAAGTCATATTCATTTGATTAGCTTGAAATAGCAACTAATATTATATTATAGTTACTAGTTTGTACTACTCTGATCGAGGCGGTTTAAATTTATATTTGTTTTACAAATTTTATGAAATAGAAAAAACAAGGAACTAATTGGCAGAAACACAAAAACAAAACACAACGTGACAACACTAGTGTTGAGTCTTTGGTATTGGCTGCATTTTTGGTTGATAAACCATTGTGACAGGATGTTGGACAAAGTGCTTTGACACCTGCAACATACTGGTCTGCAGGCGCGCGCGTTTTCTATTTAAAGAATATCCATTTCTCTCTCATGAATCATGCATGGCGCTTTTAATGCTTGAGATTATTGTAAATATATTTTTATCAAGAATCTCTTTGAAGCATATTTCTATAAAGAATCTCTCTCATTTATTATGAAGAAATTAGGTTGGATCAAATATGTGAAGCCCGAGTTACTTGGTACTCAAGAACGTGTACTGGCTATTTAAAGGATGTGCTAAACCTAATCCTAATGAGAGACTTGTTCACGCCGTTTTTGTCTCTAGAGTCTAGTATTCTAGGTTTTGCGTGTGTTTATTTGTGAGCCTTTCTTGTGTCTCATTGATGCAAGTTTAGGACGTTTGCTCTTCGTGTTGTATTGATTGTGTTCCTCTCCTAAGCTTTGAAGTACGGAGTTAGGACTGTTTGTTTGTTATAACATTCAAAGCTTGTAGGTACGAGTGTGTAGTTTTTAGGAGTGTGTCTCCAAAGAAAAGTATTTGTGATTGTGCTAAACTCAAATCCTTGCTTGCTGACTGTAAGGTTGTAAGGGAGAGAGATGGAGTCTCTGATCTAGGAGTTCCTAGGTTGAAGAGTCATTGGTCGTGCCTAGGTGATAAGTTGTAAACGGGGCGTTTGCTGGTAACTTTGAACTAGGACTGCTATAGTGATATTCCTTCCTAGATTGGTATTCCCTAGACTAGCGCTGTTGTGCGCCGAACTGGGTCAACAAATACTGTGTCTCTTTTATTTGTTGCTTTTATTTATTTTGTGCTATTGCGTATTACTTAAGTCAAAGTGCTTAGCACATCGTGTTCGACACTGTGTAAGTGCTTAGCACATCGTGTTCGACACTTTGCATAGCGTGCCAGGAATTTCAATTGGCATCAGACCAGGCACCCTGCCTGTTTCTAGCGTGAGATTCAGGACCTGAAATCTCTGGCATCATGGAAAAGGAAGGAGGATACATGAACAGACCACCTTTGCTCAATGGAGCTAGCAACTATGATACTTGGAAATAAAAAATTACCGCATTTTTGAAGTCAATTGATAGCAAGGTGTGGAATGCTGTGTTGACTGGATAGAGTCAACCTACTCTTACCAACAAGGAAGGTACCTCAACGGGGGATTTAAAACCTGAACTAGAATGGACTACTGAAGAGGAAGCTGCAACTCAATACAATAACAAGGCCATCTATGCCCTATTCAATGGAGTAGACACTAATGTTTTCAAGCTTATCAAAAATTGTGTGTCAGCCAAGGAAGCATGGGAAATTTTGAAAACTTGCTATGAAGGGTCTACTAAAGTGAAGCTGTCAAAGATTCAACATCTTACATCCAAATTTGAATCCCTGAAAATGAAAGAAGAAGAAAGCATCCAAGACTTCCACCTAAGTCTCTTAGATATTGCAAACTCTTTTGAAGCTCAAGGTGAGAAGATAACTATTGAGAAACTATCAAGAAAACTTCTTAGATCTCTTCCCAAGAGGTTTGATATGAAGGTTACAGCTATTGAGGAAGCACAAGACATTTCTACCATGAAAATGGATGAACTGGTTGGATCACTTCAAACCTTTGAAAATGTTCTAAACGAACGAGGTGACAAAAGAAACAAGGGAATTACGTTTGTTTCAAATACTGATGATGGGAAAGATCACAGCGAGGATGAAGGTGAAGAAAGCATAGCAGACTCCATTTCCATGCTTGGGAGACAGTTCAAAAGGGTAATGAGAAGGGTTGATGGTAAGAACAAGCAAAGTGGGCAGAACATCATATTCGACACCAATAAACAATCAACCACTTTGAGAAAAACCAAACCTGAAGAAAAGGGCAGTCAAAGCAAGGGTGTACAGTGTCATGAGTGTGAAGGATATGGACACATTAGGTCTGAGTGTGTTACATTTCAAAGAAAGCAAAAGAAAGGATTAACAGTTTCTTTCTCAGATGAAGAGTCAGAGGAAGAGAATGAATCAGCAAGACATGCAACTCCCTTCACAGGAATCTGTAAAACTGAATGTGAATCATATGAAGATGATGATATGTCTTATGATGAACTTGTGGACATTTACAAAGAATTACTCACCACGTACAATGAAGCTTGTAGAGTTCTTGAAAAGCAAAAGAAGACTATCAACAAACTCCAAGCTGAAGCTAATGAACAGGCTGATAAGATCTCAAAAGCTCAGGATGAAGTTACTCAGGTCAATAACCAAATGAACGAGTTGAGAAAACGTGTGGGTCAACTGAATCCAGGAACAAAAATTCTTGAAGAAATCTTAGAGAATGTACCTAGTGGAAAGGCAAAGGCAATTGGGTATGACTACTCAAATCTAAATCAGTATCAACAGAATTCCAAAACCAAGTTTATCTCAGCTGAAGAAGAGTTTGATCCTTATACTAGAAAGACAATGTTGAAGCATCTTGTCCAACACTCTAAAGTCTACCCTGTTCCAAAGATTGTTTCAGATTCTGTGTCACAAACACATCAAAAACCTAAGAATCTGAGGAAATATCGTAAGTGGGTGTGTCATCACTGTGGTATATGGGGACACATTAAACCTTTTTGCTACAGATTGCATGGATATCCTGATCAACATTCAAAGGCAAATGTGATACATGACATTGGAACTACAAAGAAGGAGTGGAGGCCTAAAACAGAAGATGTGGGATTGATTGCTCACACATCCTTCAGAGCTTCCTCTAGTGAAGATTGGTACTTTGATAGTGGGTGCTCTAGACACATGACTGGTGTAGAGAAGTATCTTACAAATGTAAAACCTCACAAGACTGGGTTTGTGACCTTTGGAGATGGTGCAAAAGGTCAAATAATAGGAGTTGGTGACTTGATCAATCATGGAGTACCTAATTTGGAGAATGTGCTTTTGGTTAAAGGACTCACAACAAATCTAATCAGTATAAGCCAACTATGTGATCAAGGTCTGAAAGTTAATTTCACCAAGTCTGAGTGTCTTGTTAATAATGAGGAAGGACAACTACTGTTAATGAAAGGAACTAGATCTAAAGACAACTATTATCTATGGATGTCTCAAGAAGAAGCGCATACAGCAACTTGTCTTATCACCATAGAAGATGAAGTACAATTATGGCACCAGAAGTTGGGTCATCTGAATCTTAAAGGGATGAAGAGAGCAATTTCAGCTGAAGCTATTAGAGGTTTGCCCAACTTGAAGATCATTGAAGGCAATGTATGTGGTGAATGCCAGATTGTCAAGCAAGTCAGAGTGTCGCATCCAGTGTTGGAGCACCAGACAACTTCCAAAGTTCTTGAACTACTTCATATAGACCTCATGGGACCCATGCAGGTTGAAAGTCTGGGAGGCAAGAGGTATGCTTTTGTGGTTGTTGATGACTATTCTAGATACACATGGGTAAACTTCATCAGAGAAAAGTCAGATACCTTTGAAGTTTTCAAAGAACTATGTATTCAAATTCAAAGGGAAAAGGGAAATAATGTTGTGAGAATCAGAAGTGACCATGGAAGAGAGTTTGAGAACTCAGAGTTTGACGACTTTTGTTCCAGTGAGGGAATCAAGCATGAATACTCATCCCCTATCACTCCACAACAGAATGGTGTGGTTGAAAGGTAAAACAGAACTATCCAAGAGTCAGCTAGAATCATGCTTCATGCTAAAAATGTTCCTTTTTACTTCTAGGCTGAAGCTATGAACACTGCATGCTATATACATAATAGAGTATCTCTTAGAAAAGGCACTTCCTCAAATCTGTATGAATTATGGAAAGATAGAAAGCCAACTATCAAACATTTCCATGTGTTTGGAAGCAAGTGTTACATTCTAGCTGATAGAGATCCAAGAAGAAAACTTAACCCTAAAAGTGATGAAGGAATTTTTCTTGGGTACTCCACAAACAGTAAAGCTTACAGAGTCTTCAATTCAAAAACTCAAGTTGTGATGGAATCTATCAATGTAGTTGTAAAAGACTCTCATTTGAAGAAGAGTGATGATCTAAATCAAGGTACTTCTGTTAGTGAAGATGTGGTACAAGATATTGAAACACCTAAACATTCAAATAATGAAAAATCTAATGAAGAGACTCTTGAAGAAGAAGCTGAATCTCAAACTCAAGACAAAGGTCCTTCAGTACGTGTTCAGAAAAATCATCCCAAAGATCTTATTATTGGAAGTCTTGATCAAGGCATAACTACCAGAAGAAAGAATGATGTGATTGCTAATTCTTGTTTTGTATCCTTATTTGAGCCAAATAATGTCAAAGAAGCCCTAACTGATGGAGCATGGATAGAGGCTATGCAGGAAGAGCTGAATCAGTTTGAGAGGAGTGAAGTATGGGATTTAGTTCCAAGGCCAGAAAATATGAATGTCATTGGAACAAAGTGGGTGTACAAAAACAAGTCAGATGAAATTGGTACTGTTACTAGAAATAAAGCAAGACTTGTAGCACAAGGATATACTCAGATTGAAGGGCTTGACTTTGAAGAAACTTTTGCTCCTGTTGCCAGATTAGAATCCATCAGATTGCTATTAGGAGTAGCATGCATTCTCAAGTTCAAGTTATATCAGATGGATATAAAAATTGCATTCCTAAATGGATACCTACAGGAAGAAGTGTATGTTGAGCAACCCAAAGGGTTTGTTGATCCTGAACGCCCCAATCATGTCTACAAATTGAAGAAAGCTCTGTATGGTTTGAAGCAACCACCTAGGGCTTGGTATGAAAGATTGACTCAATTCTTAGAAGAGTAAGGATACAGAAAGGGAGGATCAGACAAAACACTGTTTGTGAAACAAGACAAAGGAAAGTTCATAATAGCTCAAATCTATGTAGATGACATAGTGTTTGGTGGGATGTCGGACAAGATGGTCTAACACTTTGTCAAGCAAATGTAGTCAGAATTTGAGATGAGTCTTGTTGGGGAATTGACTTATTTTCTTGGACTTCAAATTAAACAAATGGAGAATACCATCTTCATATCTCAAAGCAAGTATACAAGAAACATAGTCAAGAAGTTTGGTATGGAAAATGCTGCACACAAAAGAACACCAGCACCTACTCATCTAAAACTCACCAAGGATGAAAATGGAGTAAGTGCTGATCAAAGTCTTTACAGAAGCATGATTGGAAGCCTATTGTACTTAACTGCCAGTAGACCTGACATCACTTATGTTGTTGGAGTTTGTGCAAGATATCAGGCAGACCCTAAGGTAAGTCATTTGACCCAAGTGAAGAGAATTCTAAAATATGTGAATGGGAGTAGTGACTATGGGATGATGTATTCTCACTGTGAAAACTCTGCCTTATATGGTTATTGTGATGCTGATTAGGCTGGGAGTGCAGATGATAGGAAAAGTACTTCAGGAGGATGTTTCTTTCTTGGCAAAAATTTAATCTCTTGGTTTAGCAAAAAGCAGAATTGTGTGGCACTATCTACAGCTGAAGCAGAGTATATAGCTGTAGGGAGTAGTTGTTCTCAACTTGTTTGGATGAAGCAGATGCTGAAAGAATATAGTGTGGAACAAGATGTTCTAACACTTTACTGTGACAATATGAGTGCTATAAATATTTCAAAGAATCCTGTTCAGCATAGCAAGACAAAACATAATGACATTCGTCATCACTTTATTAGAGATCTTGTTGAAAGCAAAATTGTGACTCTTGAGCATGTGGGTACAAAGGAGCAAATTGTAGATATTTTTACTAAGGCACTTGATGCAGTTCAGTTTGAAAATTTAAGAGGCAAGTTAGGAATTTGTCTCTATGAGGAATTGTAGCAATTACAGTTAAGAGGCGTGTGGTGTGCAGCAGTTACTTTAATTTCTTATCATCAATTGTTGTGCGTTGATAAAGGCAATCATGACAATCACAACCACACAAACACGCCACTATCTTTGGGTGGTTATTTTTATTGCAAATCTTTTCAGATTATTACATTCCAAAATAAAACCACCTATACTTATAACTCCTCCTCTTCCTCAACACATTACACATTCAAACTCACCATCAAATCCATCGTCACCTGTGACTACTCTGATCGCACAACCATCAGACGTTATCACTGATGCTGCTCCGATCTCCATCATTCATCCATCATTTGCTTTTGCGCTAAAACCCAGAACCTCTAAATCTTCTTCCAAACCCAAATCAAAGAATAAGACCAAGTCGTCTACTACTCAAAAGTCAAAATCTAAAAAATCAAGGTCCAAATATTCTGCGAACCTCACCATGCAGGAGTTGTATCCTGAGAAGTTTGAATCTGCGAGCGCCAGTGCTCCGTCCAATGTTGCAGCATAGCCAGTTGCTGATCCAATTGAACCCTCAAATGTGAATCCTACCAAAACCCCAAATGCTGAACAAGGGGAAACTGGTTTGGAATCTGAAAAGTTGGAGGCGTTTGTGCCTAATTCTCCAGTTGACGAAGACATTAATGAAGATGTGAATGAAGAAGAGATAAGTACCAAGGCTGCTGAAGATGCTGTAAACTCTTTTGCGAATATGGGTCAGAACGAAGATGATGTGCCGGATGTTGAAACACCCTTGGCACAAAAACAGCGTGAAGGTGAAAAAGAAGAAGATACTCAGCCAAATGTTGACCAGTCACTTGTTGATTCACATGAAGAGCAAGCAAAGATTGGTTCTGAAGAGGATGATGTGCACATTACTGATGATGTGTCTGATGAAGATGATGTGACAGTTCTCAAGACTGTTGGTGTTCCCTAACAAGCAAAACTGGTATTGGAAGAAGGCTGAGAGAAAGAAAAGAAAAGCGGACTGAGGTGGCAACTGTTGCACCAAAGTCTACTCAGAAAAAGAAGGTTGCAGCTGAAGCAACCAAGTTCTCAAAGAAGAAAGTTGTTGGTCCTAGCAGGAGCTATAGTAAGGTAGAAATCCCAGCTGTGAAACAATCCTCCAAGAGGAAGAAAGTCACCACATGTGATTCTGATTATGAAGCTGAAGAAGATGCTCTAAACACTTCATCCCTCTCCAAAAAGAAGACTTTAAAGAGAAAGAAAATTGATACTGCTGACACTGATGAAGATGTTGAACAGGATGCTCCAAGCACCTTGTATGTTAAGAGGAGAGTTAGTGGGAAATCCATCCCACCCAATGTGCCTGATGTTCCAATTGGCAATGTGTCATTCCACTTTGTTGACAGTGCTTCTAAATGGAAGTATGTGTTTGGTAGAAGGATTGGTCTGGAAAGGGAGCTGTCTGATGATACTCTAGCTTGGAAAGAGGTAGTTACTTTAATTGAAAAAGCTGGTATGATGAAAATTGTTACTGGGTTAGGTCTTTGCTATGAAAAACTTGTTAACATTGCTGAAGACTGTGAAACCCCCTTAGTAAGGAGTATCAAAAGGTTTATGTTAGGAACCAATGTGTGGAGTTCTCTCCAATAATAATCAATAGGTTCCTTGGTAGGAAGGAGAGTGACTATCCTGAGGTGGAAGTCACCAATAATGATTTGTGTAAAACCATTATTGCTAATCAGGTTAAGGTATGGCCAATTAAGGGCAAGGTTCAATCTTGTATGTTGTCTGTGAAGTATGCTGTTTTGAATAGGATTGGGAATACAAACTGGGTTCCCACAACCCACTCTTCCCATATCACTATTGCTTTGGCTAGCATGATTCATGTTATACGGACAGGAACTGAGGCTGACTTTGGAGCTTATCATTTTGAACAAACAATGTTTCATGGCAAGTCATGGGCAGCTCAGTTTCCTATTGCATTTCCCACACTTATTTGTGGTATCATACTATCCCAACATCCAAATATTTTGACTGTTGATGATGAACCTCTCAAGAGAAAGCCTCATATTTTTCTTCATTTTAAATTGTTTGAAGGAACCCATGCTGCTGATATAGCAGGGCCTTCTAAGAGAAAATTTGTGCAAGAACCTTCAACCTCCATGAACAGGAAAGAAATGATCAAGTCTATGGAAGCTAGTGTGAAAGCTTTAGATGACCAAAAGGTTGAGCTGGAAAAGGTTATTGCTGCTCTGAAGCAAGAGGAAGCTGATGAAGAGGATATGGCTTATGCTGGTGCAGGTGTTGATGTTGCTGCTGATAGTGATGCAGCTAATAATGATGAAACAAATGGTGATACAGAAGAGGTGGAAGTGACTGATTCCAGCAATTCTTTTTAATGATTTATTGATTTTATGCGTACTTGCCCTATTCTGATGTGTAATTCTTATTCATGGGCATAGATTCTATTAATTCTTCTGGTCTGTACTGAGTTCCTGACAATCCTGACTCTGTGATCTCCTAATTTGTGAAATTTGTGGCAAAAAGGGGGAGTAAATTTGGTAATGCTCTGACACTATGCTAGTATGTTCTGATTAAAATCCATCTATTCTGAAGACTGATTTATCAGCACTGATCTGATTATGATATGATAGTAGTGTAGTTTAGATGGAGTATGTTGTATTGTAGCTATGTGTGCTCTCTGATATATGCATGTGTTTAGGGGGGGGCTGATTTATGTTCTACAGGGGGAGATGTTGGATATGATGTTCCAACACCCTATGCATATGTGCAGGGGGAGATGTGTTGATAAAATGTTGAAGCACTCTATTCGACATCCTTACAATATTTATGCTTCTGATGATTTAAGGCGAAGTAGTTATTCTCTATTCCGCTGTTGCATGTTTCTCTGATGTGTGTAGAAGGTAGAAGACTTATCTCATCTATTTCTACTGATTTTTAAAGAATGGCTACTACTGCTCTTGGTGCGTATGTGTTTTATCTTGAGAAAATGCCTTTTGTTGAAGAATATGTTTTTAACTGGAATATCTGTTTATGTGACCTCTGGATGGTCATAATTTGTTTTAGCCAAAAATTTGCCAAAGGGGGAGTTTGTTGAGTCTTTGGAATGAGCTGCATTTTTGGTTGATAAACCATTGTGACAGGATGTTGGACAAAGTGCTTTGACACCTGCAACATACTGGTCTACAGGCGCGCGCGTTTTCTATTTAAGGAATATCCATTTCTCTCTCATGAATCATGCATGGCGCTTTTAATGCTTCAGATTATTGTCAAATATATTTTTATCAAGAATCTCTTTGAAGCATATTTCTGTAAAGAATCTCACTCATTTATTATGAAGAAATTAGGTTGGATCAAATATGTGAAACCCAAGTTACTTGCTACTCAAGAACGTGTACTGGCTATTTAAAGGAAGTGCTAAACCTTATCCTACTGAGAGACTTGTTCACGCCGTTTTTGCGTGTGTTTATTTGTGAGCCTTTCTTGTGTCTCATTGATGCAAGTTTAGGACGTGTGCTCTTCGTTTTGTATTGATTGTGTTCCTCTCCTAAGCTTCGAAGTACGGAGTTAGGACTGTTTGTTTGTTATAACACTCAAAGCCTGTAGGTACGAGTGTGTAGTTTTTAGGAGTGTGTCTCAAAAGAAAAGTATTTGTGATTGTGCTTAACTGAAATCCTTGTTTTCTGTAAGGTTGTAAGGGAGAGAGATGGAGTCTCTGATCTAGGAGTTCCTAGGTTGAAGAGTCATTGGTCGTGCCTAGGTGATAAGTTGTAAATGGGGCGTTTGCTGGTAACTTTGAACTAGGACTGCTATAGTGATATTCCTTCCTGGATTAGTATCCCTCAGACTAGGGCTGTTGTGCACCGAACTGGGTCAACAAATACTGTGTCTCTTTTATGTGTTGCTTTTATTTATTTTGTGCTATTGCGTATTACTTAAGTCAAAGTGCTTAGCACATCATGTTCGACACTTTGCATAGCGTGCCAGGAATTTCAACTAGTAATAACACTAAGAACTAAAAATTAGGTTAACAATATGGATTCAATAACTAAAATAAAGTTTCTTACGGTTTTCAAATAAGGTTTTTCTAGGTGAAGAAATAAAAACTAGATGAACAACAATAATCAAGAGCAGGAGATGAACATGAGAGAAGAACAAAAATTGAAGAGATAACAACAAAATTCAAGAACTTACTTTAAGCCCGGATGACAATTTAGGTGAAAACTTTAAGGCCCAAGCCCTGTGTTTTTTCGGGCTTGCAGCCCGGCCCATATGGCCCGGACCATTTTGACGGCTCTAACAGCACCCACTCCATGGATCCATTCACGTCCTAGGAGCAAGTTAAAGTTAGCCCTCGAAGGCAAAACTATAAACAAAGTTGGCCTTATGGTGTTGCCCACAGCAACATCCATTTGTTTGGCTCCCAGAGATTGGCCAATTTTTCCCTCATAATTAGAGAGAACAAAATTGTGAGAATGCATATCAGTATCATACATTCCCAACCTTCTTAGCATAAAATGGGGCATTAAATTATAAGCAACTCCCCCATCTTCTAAGAGTTATTTACACCAATACCACCAACTTTAGCCTTGACAAATAAAGGCTTTAGGTGGTTTTTCATTCCTTCACGAGGCTTCTCAAATACAACCTTTTGTTGTTCAATACACCCATTATTCATTATATAATAGCACACAGGGGTGTAATCATCCAACTCAGGTTCCACAAATTCCTCTTCAGGATCAGAGTCAGACCTAACATCATATCCACATGACAAAATAGATACCACATTGACTAACACATCAAAATATGGTTCAGAACCAGATTCGAGTAAGTCCTCATCCTCCATATTATCTTGAAGAAGTGATATCTTTTTTTTCACAGGCCTCTTGGAAGAAGAGCTTTGATCAATAACTAAGGCTTTCTCAGCCTTATTTGGAACAACTTGCTTTTTGTTCCCAGCATCAACTTCATTGCCCCACGCATGGGCAACTTTGTTATTGCCCCCAGCATGGGAAATTTCATTGGACTTGCCCCCAGCTAAGGCATTCTCTTTTTCCTATTTCTTTTGGCGTTGATACCTGCGCCATTGTGTTCGAGTCATAGGGTTTTTACCCTTATAATTGTTGTTATAAGAGTATCTTTTGATTTCGGCAGTGTTGCTCGAAGCAGAGTGACTCGAACTACCAATGTCCATTTTCCTCTTCTAGTAAGCTTGATGTTGACCAGAAGACCATTCGTTAACTAGAACTCTGTTGGAAGGTACAAAAGTTTGTTTCCTTCCCAACCTATCATGAATGGTAGTGCCTTGGTTTATGGCCTTACCTTTGTTTGGTCTGGAATTAGACCATTTGTTTATGTTATCCACATAGGGCATAACATTTGAAATTCCTGGCAGTTAGTAGTAAGATGTTTTAGCAATTGCTACAGCATCTACGCACAGAATAAATAACATAAAAAACAATAAAGGACATAAACATAAATAACACAAGTGTCTGTTAACCCAGTTCGGCGCAACTGCCCTAGTCTGGGGGATACCAATCCAGGAAGGAATCCACTAAAATAGCCCTAGTTCAAAGACCTCAGTAAACGCCCCGTTTACGTATCCTCGCCTAGCAACTATCTGTGACAACTCAACCTAGGAACTCCTAGATCAAAGGCGCACCACCTTACTTAGATGAGAACACTCTCAAACATAGAAACAAACTCCGTACCTAAAGGCTTAGGAGCAACTTCACAATTAACAATACAAATACCCTACGTCCTTATCATGTATCAACGTGATACAGGGAAAGCTCACAAGGTCACTACTTAACACACAAACAATGCACGCTTTAGTGAACACAAGAACAACCGACTCCCATAGTTTAAGAGAGGTACACAAGAACAACCAACACCTTACTTAACAGTTTAAGAGTGGTACACAAACAACTCCATACTTAAAAGCTTAGGAGTGCACACGTTAAAGCACAAGGCTTTAACCACGAAACCCTAAAACCCTAAAGATTCTTTTTAGTAAATAATGGCTTCGCTTCTGACTTTAGGTTTTACACATGTATATATAGAGTCTCCACGCAGCTTGACTTGTTCCGAAAGAATAAGAGTCTTCAGAAATATATCCAATAATAATTCGGAGAAAAATAAATTAATTCCTAAAATATAGGAATTATATTTTAGAATTAAATCTTCACACAAGAGAGCCAGCTGTGCTTGATAAATATATTTTTAAAACAAATCTTTTCAAGATATCTTCCAAGAATATAAAAACGCGCACGCGCCTAAAGCTTCAGGGCTCAACATACTCACATGCTTCAGTATATCCTAGAGCATGTGACAAAAAGGGTTTCTTCAAAATTATAGCCAACATTCAAAAACACCAACAATCTCCCCCTTTGGCAAATTTTGGTTAAAATACTTTTAGGCCATATATGAAAGCCAGAGAGATATACATAGCACACTCCTTCTAATCAATCTAAACATAGCAACTTTGAAGGACAACAAGAAACATCTTCACATAGTAGATTTCCAATAAAAGTGCTTACAAATAAGCTTCAACACACAAGCATTGGAGGCATACAACAGCGGATGACAGAAAATAGCCTCACACATAAAAACATCAGAGAAGATACACTTCATCACAAACAGTGCTTCACAGTAAACTGAATGCTTCAACATCTGAAATAACATTATCATGCAAGCATAAGCATAACACTCTCCTTCAACATCAGCACTCCCCCTGAGAACAATACCTCATGCATATCATAAAGAAACAACTTTCCTTCTAATTACATGGCAGAGCAACATAAACTACTCCATAGCACTATATAGAAAGATGTGTTAACATCAAGTAGAACATCAGGCATACTAGCCAATATCAGCTAATTTCTCCCCCTTTTTAGCCACAAATATTGCCAAACATAGCATGTCATACCAGAACATCTCAGAAGTAAAAGGCTAGCAAATTCGCATAGCTAAGAACCAGAAGATATCATACCATCGAGAAGAACATGAATAATGCATAAAAGGCAGAGTTATGATTCTACATAGTTAGTGATTGGCACCTCTACCATAGAGTATGAACCTCCTTTCATTCTTAGAACCTTGCGTACTATAATAGTAGAAGAAATTCTTGTTGCTGAGAAAATAATAATGATTAGAAAATGGAGAATAATGATGTAGATATGAAAACCAGCTTCTCCTAATACAGTGTGCATTATAAAGGATCATGTACAAGTTACCCATATTGCTATGATTGTAACTAACTAGGTCACCATATTGCTATGAATGTGACCAAACTTTCATTTCTACATACTTGCTTTCAGAGTGAAATATCATAGTGTAACTGCCTCATGATTAGCCACAACATAAGCTTCTTCAAGTTCCAAAGCTTTGCAGGTTTCTTTCAACCCAGCTATCATGTCCTTTCTTGACATTGGTCCAGCTACAACTTTCTTAGATGTTCCAACAATGTCTGAAGCATTATTCTCGCTGAATAGCTTGTGGTGCAGGATAAGTGGAGAATCACTCTTCGTAGCGTGATCATCAATCACACTAGTAAAGTATCGTCAAATATATTACCATGTTAGCATAAAGTCCCTCAATATGTCAGATCAGAAGATAAGTGATACGAATTATACTAAGGATAGCGGAAGCAAAAACAACCAATAACGAAGATACTATGTACCACCCTTATTAGTTGAATTTCTCACGTGTTTTGTAGTATGGGTTTCTTTTGTTATAGTAAAAAAAAAAAGAGGAAATGAGCAGTGTTAAACTACACCAATAGCCTAACAAAGAGATTAGCACTCAACACCAATTGAGCTAATCGGACTATTTTCAAGACGACGCTTGCAAATAATCGGACGAAAATGTAGACACAATTTCTGAGTATACTGAATTATTTCTTGTTTTTTCGATCATCAATAATGTTCAGCATACATAGTTATATAGGCGAAAATGCATAGCCTAATAAAATACAAAATAAAGTGCAACATAAAAATGCAATTATACTAGTAATAAAATGACATTTATTCCAATCAGCTATTGTAACTCCTTCTCCATGAGTAGTCACACGCCCCCTTTAATGCTTTGAATGGCTCTTTTATGCTCCTTTTGTAACCACTTGGATAGGTTTTTAAATGGCTAAATTTATTTGCTTAAATGATGAAAATAATTAAAATAGCCAAGTGATTAAACTCAGCCCTTGTTGCTGACTTATGGGCGCCCCCACGCCATTAACCTTCTTTTGATGGTCACTTGCGTTTATTTCAAATTCTTCCGGATAAATTTTCGTACCATCTCCTCCTCCTTTGAAAGGAATTGACCTCAATTCTTGAATACCGTCATCATCTAAATATGGTGAGAGATCTCCAACATTGAAAGTGGCATGTACGCCATATTCTCCGGGCAACTCAATCTTGTATGCATTGTCATTGATTTTTGATATAACTTTGAAAGGGCCATCAGCTCTAGGCATGAGCTTATTCTTTCTCTTGCTTGGAAATCTTTCTTTTCTTAAATGGACCCATACAAGATCACCTTCATTGAACAACTTCGGCCTTTTATTTTTGGACCTTTGCTTATAGACTTCATTCACCGCCTTAATTCTTTCTTGCACTTGCTCATGAAGCTTGATCATTGATTTGAGTTTGGACTCGGCATCTGGATGGACTAATTCTTCTTTTGGCATAGTAATCAAATCCAATGGCAAGTAAGGATTCACACCATAAACAACTTCAAAAGGAGAATGATTAGTAGCATATGTAGGGGACCGGTTATAGGCAAATTCAGCATGAGCTAGCTTCAAGTCCCAATCCTTTTGAGTCTTACTAACCAAACCACGCAGCAAGGTACCAAGAGTTCTATTTGTCACCTCGGTCTGTCCATCGGTTTGAGGGTGATGGGAAGTACTAAACAGCAACTTAGTACCCAATTTCCTCCATAATGTATTCCAAAAATAACTCAAAAACTTTGAATCACGATCGGAAACAATAGTTTTAGGAACTCCATGTAAACGTACAATCTCACGAAAGTACAAATCAGCAACATTACTAGCATCATCTGTTTTGTGACAAGCTACAAAGTGTGCCATTTTTGAAAACCTATCAACAACAACCATAATAGCATATTTACCTCGCTGTGTACGGGGTAAAGCCACAATGAAATCCATGCTCACATCCATCCAAGGACCACTAGGCGTTGGTAATGGAGTGTACGCCCCTGGTTTGAAAGAACTCTTTGCCATATGACAAGTAACACATTTGCTAATGACTTTTTGCACATCTCCTAACATCTTTGGCCAGTGAAAATGTTCTTTTAAAATCTCCAAGGTCTTTGTAATGCCAAAATGACCAGCCAAACCTCCACCATGAGCTTCACGAACTAGTAGCTCACGAATTGAATGCCTCGGTATGCAAAGTCGATTCTCCTTGAACAAAAATCCGTCCTGCACTATGTACTTTCCAAATGCTCCATTTTCACAATTAGAATATATTTCACCAAAATCCACATCCTCTTTATAATAATCTTTCAAAGTCTCAAAACCAAGCAAGCGAGTTTCAAGAATTGAAATTAAAGCATACCTCCTGGAAAGTGCATCAGCCACCACATTACTCTTACCATCCTTGTATTTTGAAGAGAAATTAAAAGATTGAAGGAATTCCACCCATTTAGCATGCCTTGGACTCAACTTTTGCTGCCCATTGATATACTTCAAAGACTCATGATCTGAATGCAATATAAAATGATTAGAACGTAAATAATGGTTCCAATGATCAAGAGCTCTCACAATGGCATAGAATTCTTTGTCATAAGTGCAATAGTTCAATCTAGCTCCTCCCAATTTCTCCGAGAAATAAGCGATAGGCCTCATGTTTTGTATCAAAACAGCCCCAATGCCAACTCCACTAGCATCACACTCAACTTCAAATGGTTGAGTGAAGTCGGGTAAAGCTAAAACAGGAGCTTCACAAAGCTTTGACTTAATCAATTCAAAAGCCTTTTGTGCTTGCTCATTCCACACAAACGCACCCTTCTTCAAACATTCGGTCATGGGACTTGCTATAGTGCTAAAATTCTGGATAAAACGCCGATAAAATGATGCAAGACCAAGAAAAGATCTCACCTCCGAAACTGTTGTAGGGCTCGGCCAAGTTTTGATAGCATCCACCTTTGTTTGATCAACTGATACTCCATCTTTAGACACCACATAACCAAGAAACACCACACTTTCAACCAAGAAATCACACTTTTCCTTCTTCCCATAGAGTTTTTGTGCTCTTAGGGTCTCAAAGATATGTTTCAAATGAGTGAAATGCTCCTCAATAGACTTGCTATACACCAATATGTCATCAAGATAAACAACAACAAACTTACCCAAAAATGGCTTGAGTACTTCGTTCATGAGCCTCATAAAAGTGCTAGGCGCATTTGTGAGCCCAAACGGCATAACTAGCCATTCATATAGACCATGTTTAGTCTTGAATGCCGTCTTCCATTCATCACCTTCGCGCATTCTGATTTGGTGATATCCACTCCTTAGATCGATTTTTGAGAAGATAACCGATCCATGTAACTCATCAAGCATATCATCTAGTCTCGGAATGGGAAAACGATATTTTATGGTTATGTTGTTCACTGCCCTACTATCAATACACATTCTCCATGAACCATCCTTTTTAGGAACCAACAATGCCGGAACAGCACATGGGCTCATTGATTCACGCACATAACCCATGCTCATCAATTCTTCAATTTGCCGTTGTAACTCCTTTGTCTCCGCTGGATTACACCTATAGGCAGCCTTGTTTGGTAATGGAGCCCCTGGGATTAGATCAATTTGATGTTCAATTCCAC